>CM035153.1:115891236-116051236 GCA_020205615.1 Panax quinquefolius
TATAAGTTACATAGATTATACATAAATATTACCTATCATATATATAACTGATTTAAAAAACAACTAAACAATAACTTCAAAAATTTAAATCCTTGAATGCCACGTTTAAAACCAAAAACTCTATTTTGACATTGTTGATAAAAATTAACACCGTGATCATAATTATACACCAAATTAATTCATTCAAATCCACGTTCTCTTCATTTTATACTGAATTAACATATTCAAGGCTCAATTTATCTATTAGCTTACAAACTAACTATCAAATTTGGTACTTTCACAAGCCATATATATACATATAGTCACTGTAAACAATTTTCTTCCTTTTTAAACGTAATTAGCATACAATTCCTTGTCTAAATACAAACTCTAACACCATCGATACATATAATCACAAGTTATCAGTTGTATATCAACAATTTAAAAAAATTAAATTCACAGAACCTGGAAACTTGAAATTTTTTTCAGTAAATATATATATATATATATATATATATATAATATCAAGGTTATAGAACATACCTTCAATTACTTAAAATCATTGCTAACCACAAAGAATTACTTGGGAACTCAAAATCTATTCTCAAGTCTCTCTCAAACTCTATCAATTTCTCACCGAAACTTTCTTCTTTTATAACTTTTTGCTTAAGCCAAATGCTTTCCACGTAAAATAAAATACAACTCGAAGCCAACGCACAAACCTAAACGCCTAAAACTAACATTATAATAATTATAATAATAAGTTATCGCTTACAAAATTTAATATATATTATTTATATTTTATTTATATTATTTATTATAATTAAAATTCAAAATTCAAAAACCATAAGACTATGTTTGGATAAAACTAATTAAAATAAAGACTTAATATCGTTAAGCCTTTGTTTGGCAAAAACTAAATTAAACTTTTTAATTTATTTTATAACTCATTTAGCATAGTTTATTGTCAAACTTTTATTACCAAATTAAATTAAAATATTATAATAATTCATTTAATCCATATCAACTCTCTAACTTAATTATTAAATTAAATTTGAATATTATCTCATAATAATTAATTTCCTTCACTCATTAATTATTTATTTAACAAATAAATAATTAAATCAAATTAAACAATATTTATTCCACAATAAACACATCAATTAAAATATTTATATAATTCAATAAATATTTGAAATTACAATTTAAAATTTTGGATCGTTACATCCTTCCCTCTTTACAAGGATTCTGTCCCTAGAATCACAACTCAAATAAATCATTCGTCACATTCTTCCCTACTTACAAAGAATTTATCTCCAGAATCGAAGACACATATTAAATAAATAACTCAGGGTAATCTTTCATCATTTTATCTTCGAAGTTCCCATGTAGCTTCTTCAAAGATTGTGGTTCCTCCATATCACCTTCACTTAAGGTGTTACTTTTATTCTGAGCACTTATTCTTTTCATCAACTATCTCGATAGAACTTCCTTATAAGATAAGTCCTTATTGAACCGTAATGGTTCGTACTCGATCACGTGCTTGTATTCGGGTTTATACTATCAGTAACACCAAAACATGAAAAACATTGTGAACGTGGTCTAACGCTTGAGGTAGAGCTACCTCATAAATCACTTCTCCTAATCTTCGCATCACTTCGAAAGGTCCAATAAACCTCAGGCTTAGCTTTCCCTTTTTACCAAAATGAATTTTCCCCTTCCAAGGAGAAACTTTTAAGAACACGTAATTTCCTATGTCGAATTCACGATCTTGTCTGTGTTGATCAGCATACTTCTTCTATCTATCATGAGCAACTACCGATCTTGTCCTGGTGAGTTTGACAACCTCAACAGTCTGTTGTACTAGTTATGGTCCTAATAGTTGACGTTCACCGACTTTATCCTAGCACAAATGGAGTCCTCGACTTTTCGCGTATAATGCTTCGTAAGGCGGCATACCAATGCTTGTGTGGTAACTGTTGTTGTAGGAAAATTCTGCCAATGGTAAATGTTCATCCCAGCTCCCTTTGAAATCTATGATGCACGCTCTAAGCATATCTTCTAAGGTCAGGATTGTTCATTCGCTTTGGTTGTCTGTTTGCGGATGGTATGACGTACTCATTTTCAATTGTGTTCCATACATTCTTGTAGTCTCTTCCACGTTTAATGTGAATCGCAAATCTCTATCTCGACACAATCGACACTCGGCACTCCATGTCTCGAAATGATCTCTTTAACGTATAACTTCGCCAACCGATCAAGACCTAATCTAATCTTTATTGGCAAAAGTGTCTTGATTTCACAAATTATCTACTATAACCCAAATCGCATCATTATCTTCTCTCGAGTAGTTGGAAGACCCACCACAAAATCTATTGTGATGTGTTCCCACTTCCATTCTAGTATTTCCAATACCAAGTAATCTGCTTGGCCTTTGGTATTCTCGCTTTACTCTTTGACATGTCAAACATTTCGCAACACATTCTCATGCACATCTCTTTTCATGTTTGCCACCAAAAATGTCATCATAAATCTTGATACATCTTCATTACTTCCCGTGATGAATCGAGTATCTTGAGTTATGAGCTTCTTTGGGTCAAGATTTCATCTTTAATATCTAGTACTACTGAACCCAAATTCTTCCTCAACCTTAATAGTCGTTCCCAGATCGATCTTGATTTCACTTCACTACCTCAACCACTCTTTCTTTGATTTTCCCAAATTCTTCGTCACGTGAGTTGAGCATTCTTTACCTTGTCCAACAAAGTTGAACTAGCTTCTATCTGGAATAGTCGTTCATCTAATCTTTTAGAAATTTTATTTCCAACTCTAGCTTTGTCATTCTTTGAAATAAGCTCCTCCATTAGTGGTTATCAAGATTAACTTTTCCCGACCTTTCACGCTTTCAAAGTATCTCAGAACCACATTTGCCTTGCTTGATGATAAAACATCGTACAAACATAATCTTTTATTAATTCCATCCATCTCCTTTCGACGCATGTTCAGTCCTACGGGTGAAAATATACTTGGGACTCTTGGGTCTCAGATATATCTCACATTTCTCTCCATAGAGATAGTGTCTCCATATCTTCACAAAGAAATACCACCAGTAGCTAACTCTAAATCATGAGTCGGGTGTCCTTTCTCATAGTCCTTCAGTTTCCTTGATGCATATATAATAACTTTATCGTTCTGCATAAGGACACAACCTAACCTTTTATGTGATGCATCATTATACAACACAAAGTTTCATGTATTATTTGGTAATGAAAACTCAGGTGCCATACTTAACTTCTTTTTCAAGTCTTAAAAACTTTCTTCACACTTCTCCGTCCAAACAAATTTTACAGCTTTCCTTGTCTAATTTGTTAACGGGGTGGCAATCTTGGAAAAGTCCTAAATAAATCTTCTATAATAGCCGGCCAGTCCCAAGAAACTCCTCACCTTCGATGGTGTCCTTGGTTGTTCCCAATTGATTACGGCTTCAACTTTTGACGGATCCACTGAAATCCCGTCTTTGTCAATCACATGTCCCAGAAATTGTACACGATCTAGCCAAAATTCACACTTAGAGAATTTCAGTGAACAACTTTTTCCATTCTTAGTGTCTCCAACGTCAAACGAAATGTTCCACGTGTTCTTCTTGAGATTTGGAGTACACCAATATCATCGATAAATACCATTACAAACTTGTCTAAAAATGGTTTAAACACCTGCTCATCAAATCCATGAATGCGGTAGGGCATTGTTCAAACCAAAGACATCACGAAACTCGTAATGTCCATACCGGAGTTCTAAATGCCGCTCTTCAGTACATCCTCCTTCCTTACCTTCAATTGGGATACCCACTTCAAATATATTTTTGAGAAGTATCTAGCCTCTTCAATTTATCAAACAAGTCATCTATTCTTGGCAATGTATATTTATTCGTAATAGTGATTTTGTTTAATTCCCTATAATCAATGCAAAGACGCATCGACCCATCCTTCTTCTTCACTTAATAACATTGATGCTCCCCATGGTGACACACTCCAATGAATGTACTTCTTGTCTAATGTACTCTTTGTAATTGTACCATCGGTTCCTTCATCTCTACCGGAGCCATTTTGTACTGGGGCCTTCGATATCGGGCGCCCTCGCTCTGCTCTAAGTCAATCACGAACTTAAATCTCTCTGTCAAAGTAAGTCCCGCAAATCCTCCTAAAACACATCTATAAATTTCCTAACTTCAACGTATCTCTTCCGGTTTACCCCCTTCCTCACGAGTATCGACTATGTAAGCTAAATAACCCACACGTAATTGACTCAACAACTTCTTGGCTCAAGATAATCGCTGACATCTCTACATGTCTCAGCAATTTGCTACCATAGAAAACTACCTTTTATGGAGTCAAGGTTTACATTTCTTTTGGCAATCACTTATCATTCCGTAATTAAAATGTAACCAATCCATTCCCAAAATAACATCAAACTCTCCAAGTTTAATCGAGATTAAATCTACCATCATGACATTCCCTTAATATTCACCCTACAATTTCAGATACGAACCTAACAGAATCACCTCCTTATTCGTAATTTCTATGTTTAAAGGAAATTCAATTATTCACTAGGCAATCCTAACCTCTTAGCAAATTCATCAGATATAAACGAGCAAGTACCACCCGAATTAAATAATACATAAGCATCTATATCATTGATTGGGATAATACCTGACACAACATCTTTTGATTGTACAGCATCGTACACAGTCATGTTGAAGGTTCTGGATGTGGGTTTGTTTGATGACGTTGGTCCAGCAATGGTCAATGTACCTCCACTGCTACCTCCCTTGCTTCCTAATGACTCTCTAGCTTTCTTCTTAGGGCACTCACGAGCAAAATGATCTTTTGACCCGCACGTGTAGCAAACATTCTTCTTGGGTTAATTGCAATTTAGGGTAATGTGACCCTCCTGGCCACAGTTAAAGCATACACGCTTCCCCCTTAAGAACATACCCATGTGAAACTTCCCCGTGTAACACATGCTTTGAACTTCTTCTTCTGCTTTGAGTTACCTACCGGGTTTCCAAAGACCCACATTTCTATTCCTTTTTCTTTTAGGTTATTGTTACCATTTCCACCACTACCACCACCATTCTTAACCTCGCCTTCATTCTTCTTCCTTCTTTATTCTTGATTAAACTTCGTTCTGACCTTTGCCTCCACCGGCAAATCGAGAATTGCCTTTTCTAATCTTGTTGTAAATGTCTTCACCAAACATGGAGAACCTCTTTGTCACAACCAGGGTTTCAATCCTACTCAAACCTCCTAGCCTTAAGCGCTATCTACGTGTTGACTTAATATGGGCGCAAACCTTGCTAATTCGTTAAATTTTGCGACATATCCGATAATCATCATTAATCCTCGCTTCAGTTCTAAAATCAAGCACTCTCTATCCGATTCTTGAACTCTACGGGAAATAAGTCTCAAGAATATCTCCTTAAATCTATCCTAAGTCATCACCCTTATCCTCCTCGAGTTTTATTGGCTTGCCACCAATAACTAACCTCTTCTTTCAATATAAATGTTGCAAAAGCAGCGTCTTACGATTCTCACCAACTCTATCTACATCAAACATTTTCTATTCTCCATGATCCGTGTCCGTGCCTCAATCAGATTCATGGACCCACGGAATTTCGGTGGTCTAACCGCCAAGTCCTTAAATGTCACACTTGATTCTCGCGGTTGATTCTTTAATGCACCCGTCATAGAACGCTACTAATCTTTGAATGGGGTTAGCCTCAGCATTGTTGTTATTGGTAGATCCCTTAGAGGTTCTTTGTTGTGGTTGACATCTTGGAGGTATTTTCTATTAAACTATACTCATTAAATTATTACTCAATTCCTTTAAGTATTTTTACTTAACTTGCACAATAAAAAGATCATCACATAACACTTTGAATAAAATAATAACTTTTATTCATTCATAATCTTTTAGAAAACATAAGAACAATAACATTCTCGCTATTTACATTACTTTCTTGGACTACTAAAGTTTCATGATAACATCAACATCATATCCCATTGATTATATATCACTAGGGATTTACATATTATTTATCATATTATTAATCATATCGGTACATTCCTATGATGTCCTACTAAGATGTTGTGTAGCCTTACGACGCCTTCTTCTTCCATAATACTGGAACATTATTCTACGATCTAACATGTATTTGCTAGCGTCTCAAATCAATCGGATAATACATAACTCAATCTTGAGCCGATTAATCACGGTGTTGAATACGTTATTCATCTCCTCCATCTCGATCTTCTTTGCTTATGCTTCCCCTCTTACTCCAAAGCCGTTGAAGCTTTCTCTATATCGTCTTGAACTCTTTTCTCCTACGGATTCTTCTTTTAATTTGTTCTTGACTTCCGCCGATCTCCTCTATCATTTGCTCGTTCTCTCCTTCATGTGAATCAACTTCCATTTGACATTACTCAAGTGTCCATCAAGGTCTCGGATCTCATCGTCCTTTTGTGCCATCGAGGTCCGATGTTCAACTACTATCTCTTCCAACTCCTTGACTCTATCCTCGAAATTTCACATTGCGATATTATACTTTATAATATACATATCTGAGTGAAATCGAGTTTGGTGGAAACTCTTCTTCCTCATCATTCTCATACCCATCCGACTGTGGTAGCTCAGCGAGGTCTTCCTCATCCGTCTCGACCTCATCATCCTTGTAACAATCCAAAATTTTAAATTATAATTTTAAATATTTATTGAATTATATAAATATTTAATTGATGTATTTATTGTTGAATAAATATTTGTTTAACTTGATTTGATTATTTATTTGTTAAATAAATAATTAATGAGTGAAGGAAATTAATGATTATGAGATAATATTCTAATTTAATTTAATAATTAAGTTAGAGAGTTGATAGGATTAAATGGATTATTATAATGTTTTTAATTTAATTTGGTGATAAAAGTGTGACAATAAACTATGCTATAAATGAGTTATTAAAATAAATTAAAGGAGTTTAATTTAGTTTTACCAAACAAGAGCTTAAGGATATTAAGACTTTATTTTAATTAGTGTTTTCCAAACATAGCCTTATGACTTTTAAATTTTGAATTTGAATTATAATAAATAAAATAAAATATAAAATATCTTTATAATCGATATACATTTATTACTTTGTAATCGCTAAATAAATTAGCAACTAAAGCGACATGGACCTATCATTTTTTATTTTACGCTTGGTGTTAGTGGCTCATTCTCGATACTAAGAGAAGAAAGAAGGGTTCTGAGAGAATTTGAGAGACTAGAGAGTTTGAGAGAGAGAAAGGTTCTATGAATTGCAAGCACTTTGTCTTCTAACAAGAGAAGGTATTTTACATAACCTTAATATATATATATATATATATATATATGTACGTATATATGTTTTATGACATAATTCCTAAGTTTCGTGAATTCCATTTTCTTTGAATTGTTTATTTATAAACTAAATTATGTGTAAATGTAATTGTGATGTTATAACTAGCATCTAGATAAGAATTTAGTGTACCAATTACTTTCTTTACGCTCAAAAATAAGAAAATAGTTTTACAATGAATATGTGTATGAACAATGGCTTGTAGGAGTATCAAAATTGATAGTTGATTGTAAGCTAATAGGTAAATTAAACCTTGATTGTATTAATTCTAAAGAAATGAAGAGAATGTAGTTTGAATGAACTAAATTGGTGTATAATTGTGATTACAAAGTGTTAATTTTGTTAACAATGTCAAAATGGAGTTTTGGTTTAAAACATGTCATTCAAGGATTTAATTTTTCTCGAAGTTGTTGTTTAGTTGTTTTAAATCAATATATATGAAGGGTAACATTTATTTGAAATTTTTGTAAGTTATAATGTGTTAAATTGGGTGCTAGAAATTAAGATATGATCAAAATTAGCTTTCGCTTCATTCTTCATGCCCAGATTACGTAATTGTTGTGCATGACTCCAAGCCTCAAGCAAAATAACGCCAAACTCAGTCTTGTCATAACTTGAGCCTCGCCTCATACTGACCTTTCATGTACCGTAGTGCTAACTCCAAGCTCAAGCCTCGCCATGATTACATCACTGCCGTGCTTGGCAGTCCCAAGTAAATTGTGAAATACTTGTTGCTTAACAGAATGGCCAGAAAGTGTATTTTAATTACATAAATTCTATAATTTTGATATGGTGCAATATTATGACTGTTAAAATGTAATTTTTTTTAATTGTGGTATTATAGTGCTAAGAATGAGAATTTTATTAACCATTAACGAGTTTTATTATTACATTACTAGTGTAACTTGATTATGTGGTTAAAAATCAAGCCATACATGAAGTAGACACTTAATTATATGCAGAGTATATGTAGTAACTAATTATGTCATGATGACATGTGTATAAGATATTGTTAATCGAATTATTACGGTTTAGCATACATGCAAGGCAAGTTTTCTAACCCTAAACTTTCTTTGAGCAAGTTCTCTAACGCTATTGTTACAATTGCGCAAGTTCCTTAACTCTAATTATATTGTGCAAGCTTCTAAACCTTACCTCTTAATATTGAGCAAGTTTTTCTTATTTTTAACTTATTTCTTAGTATGCAAGTTTCTTAACTCTGATGCACTCATGTTGAACAAGTTTTATCGTTCAATTACCATTTATTATGCATGGTCAATAACTCAATTCTTTACTAAACAAATTTCTAGCCTTAGCTTAACATTATTCAAGGAAGGTATGTTACGTGATTCAATGTTTATGCTTTTTGTTCATTCCTAAAGTACTGACCTTACTATACAATGTTTATTCATTTATGACTTATTCCATAGCGCATTATTACTTACATTTTATTCAACTAATCCTTAGTTGATGTTCTTTAAACTCTAAATTACCTTGAAACTTATCCAAACCAAACAAACTTTAGTGCAGACTCAGTATTCTAAATCTTTGAGATGAACAACCCTATTATAGGGGGATAATTTTACGCATAATGTTTAAATGTTTGTGCACAATACATTGTCACGAAGGGTCGATCCCCCTAATAACGAGGAGTCCCTATAGTCGTATGTCCATTAAAGTTTAAGTTGAAAGAATATTTATAACTATAGACATAGTCCGTGGTCTTTTGAACCTCGGATATATATTTCAAATTACGCTTCTGATTATTATTGATTAAGCACATTATTCAGATTCTATTGAGCCTATTCATTTAGAAGTTGATATGATGTTTATTCATTGTCATTTCAAGTGAGCATTGTTTGCTCACTCTTGCTTATATAAATATTACAACTAAAAGTTGAGAAAGTCGATGAACCTACCACCAAGAAAGGAAAAGGAAAGATGAACAAGTGTTGAAGACTTGTAAACTCGTTGACTTTTTATATTATCGACTTTATTTTAAATCTTGTGATGTAGTTATTTAGTTTTCCTTATAATGATGTTTGTATTTAAAGGTTAGATAATCCGGGAAATTTTATTGAACTTATTGATGTAATTCTTTAATGGGAAGGTTTATTATTAAATTTTATTATGTTTGGGTAGTTAGACATGAATGTTTTATCAAGTGAACACCAAATCTTGTGGGAATGAAGTACCTTGATTTGGGGTGTCACAAGTTAGTAGCAAAGCTTTAGGTTATGAACCTTAGGTGGGGAAAAACTTTGAGGAAGTAACCTTTGAAAGGTAGTGTTGATAAACTCTTATCGAGTTTTAAGGAAGAAGTAATGAAACACTTCTGTGCTTATGTGAGTACAACCTATGTGCTTGTGAGTGTCGAGTAGTAATGATTACTAATTAAAACTTAAAAATTTTGTTGTCAGGATGGCTAATGTTGGAGAATCCAGTTAGGCTAGGGAGGAAGGACCCCAGATGCCTAGAGAAGAGGAGCCTCGTGACATTCAGGTGGTTTGGGAACAACTACTGCCACGGGAGTTATCTCTGTTGGTCACAGTGGTTGAGCAAGAGGGCTTACCTGATGAGGATGATGAGATAGAGATGGATGAGGAGGACCTTGAGGAGCTGCCATAGTCGAATGAGGATGAGGAGGATGAGGAGGACGAGGAGGAAGAGATTCCACTAAACTCGATCGCTGCCCATATGTACAACGAAGAATACGATCGCAATGTGGAATTTTAGGATAGTGTTGAGGAGTTGAGAGAGATAATATCTGAACAACAGACCTCAATGGCGCAGAAGGACAACAAGATCCAGGATCTAGAGGAACGTCTGAGTAATGTCGAAGGGAACTGATCCACACTGAAGGAGGAAATGAGCAACTGATAGAGGAGATCGCAGAACTAAAGAACAAGCTGAAGGAAGAACCTACTAAGAGGTCAAGAGCCGAAGACGTGTACGAAGAAGCTTCTAAAAGAGATGGGGTAGAAGAGAGAGATGTACAAGTGAAGAAGATCAAGATGGAAGAGATAAATAGTGTTTTCAACACTGTGATCAATCGAGCTCAAGATTGGGTCATGGGTTATCCGATTCAGTTCGAGACGCTACCATCGTATATGTTAGATCGCCGAACAATGTTCCGTATTATGGAAGAAGAGCGTCGTAAGGCTATGCAGTATTTTAGTTGGTCGTAATAAATGTACTTTGTTAGTTCCCGGAGGCACAATAGTTATCTAAAAGGGAGGGTTGAATAGATATTTAAAATTCTTTTCGTTTTTCTTTGTCAGTTTTGATAATAATTTAAACACAGCGAAATTATGGTTTGTTTGATTTTAGATAAAGTGAGTTAATGAGAGTGAGGCGGTTATAACAGTTATAGCAGTTATAGCAAGAATGAAATAGACATAGTTATTTTAAGTGGTTCAGAGCACTTAAAGCTCCTAGTCTACTCTTCTACTCCTCGAGTAGGAAATCCACTAAGGATGTCTTTTACACTTTCTGAATCTCACATATTCCTTCTAGACCAGCAGTCTAGGAACTTCTTAGTTCACTCTTGAACTCTTCAAGTCCAGTAGACTTAGTTCTTCACAGTTCACTTTAGAACTCTTCAAGTCCTTCTGATTTGGAACTTCTTACTTCACTTGTTTGGCTATTGTTGAGTTCTTGATTGGTGCTTACTCGATTCTTGAATAAGCTCTTGTTGAAAGAACCGAGTAGTTGTGCAAGCTTTCTCTTTTCTCGGATCATAGAGTTGAAATGTTGAGTATTCTTCCTTTTTGTTCAATTGCTTGCTTTTTTTTGAATCATCTGCAGATGTCTTGCATATATGTGATCTTTGAAATCTGCCCGTTGAATCCATCCATTGAAGCATTTAATGTGTTTGACGTTTCTAATCTTTGATGGAGACTTTTCTGCCTATCTTCTGAATTGCATTTTGGCCCACTGACAAAGCAGACTGCTTTCTCACCTAACACCTGAAAAGATGTTTTCCTCTGTTCCCATGGTCCTTTCCTTAGCTTCTTTAATACGTCTTTTGTTGCATACTAAGGATATTTTTATGCCATTGGGACTGGTGATTACTTCAACGTTTGTAACCCATTCCACATTTGTTAAGATTTTATCTTTGAACAAATGATCAAGGCCCATAACTTCTGACACAGCCAGATGATACTCTACGATTCTAATCGTGGTGTTTTGCCACCAATTGCTTGATGCAACCAAACGAGAACACTCACGATTTCTCTTAAGGCCCGCACACTACGATCTTCACTTGTTTGTCTTGCGGACTCTATGTTTTTTAGAGCAAACTACGATCTCTGAGTTGGCTTCGGCAAATGTATGGATCACACTACGATCTCTTAGTTGGCTTCGGCAAATGTCTGGACCACTCTACGATCACTGAAGAGGCCCTTCAAGGTAGTCATACTACGATCCTTAATGCTCTATAATTTTGCCTTGGCTTCTGCAGATTCTTGCTCAGCTCATTAGACAACAAATCTGTTTGAAGCCTATATATTACATTTGAAGATATAGATCAACCTAACATCTTTGATATCTTTATCTATACATTCATTTACAGAATGATGAACATTGAAAGCTTAGATCAACCTAACAATTTTGATCTATCACTAGTCCTCAGTACATATATTCCTTGAAGGACTTCACATATAATCATGAACGTTTATTTTAAACATTAAATCAGGATATGCATTCTTCCAACAATCTCCCCCTATTTGATGTTGACATAACCAAGGAGATTTGTTGTCATGATTATCAAATTCTATATGCAGTGCAGCAAAGTAAATATGACTTAATATTTGAGTGAGCATCTGAAATTTCTAGAGAATAAGTATGAATTTATTGATGTTTAAGGATAGATATTACATTTAAACTTAGTTACATCAATAAGAGTTGAGTTTTAACTTATCTCTATTTCTTTTGCCTTTTTTCTTCTCTGGAGGATTTGCATATTCCTCGACTCTTCTTCTCCCTGCTAGCTTCATCTCTTCGTCTATTTCTTTCTTCCATTTCGCTTTGACTAAGTATTTCATTATGATCGTGCTTATTCATGAATGTAGGATCTCCAATCGGCATTCGTAGGCTATTGTGGTCACCTCGTGTGTGAGCTGGGAGAAGGCTTTTGACTTCTGAATGGTTGAGCCGCGATAATTGGCTCATCATTAGATCGTTGAGTATGATGGCTAGATTGTGGAGTCTGGTTGATGATCTTGCCTTGGAGGACTCCTTGAAGATTGAGCGTAAAATGTGCCTCTGCCTGCCTCTCCGCCTCTGCTCTTGCTTGATCTCCTTTCCCTTATTCTCCCCCTTTATGTCAGCATCAAGGGTTCGAATGTCTTCTGAGAGGCGAGACATTCCTTGGACAAGGTCGTTGAGTTGACTTTGAGTTTAAGCAATGTCCTCTTGATTTTCTTTGATCAGAGCATCAGATCGAGCTTCCCTTTGTTGGAGGACGGCTAGAATATTGTCAGTCTGATGTCCTTGGCTGACGTAAAATTGTTGGAATTCTTTTACGGCAATTTGTAGATTGATGAAGCTCTCCAACATAAGTTTATTCTGAGCTTCTTGAGTTGTCTGTAAGACAAGAACAACATCCCTGTGTCTTTTGGCTGCGAGATAGTGGATCTTACCCTTGTTCTTTATGCTTTGAATCATTTCCTTGATGATCTCCTAAGCTTTTTGTGAGCTCGAGCTTAGGGTGCTTGGGAGACTATTTGCAGAATCGATCATTTTGTTAATCTCATTTGAATGAGTTCAATTAATAGTGCTTCAAGACTATCATCGATTTCCTTGATCACTTTCTTTGACAAGTTTGACAAATCGGTTTTGGTGGGAAGTTCACGAAAGAAGTTCACTAAGTTGGGGAATGTGTGAAGGAGGGGTGCTCTCTTGTATTGATCTTGTAATGAGTAGAGGGCAAGATCAAGGTTGAAGTATTCATTTATGGATGAGGAGAGAATATCGGATGGAGGGGCCTGTGTTTGGGTGTCTAGAGTAGGTGGCTCTACGATTTGAAGCGAGGAACTCTGATGGGGCTAGAGTCGAATCGTAGAGATGAGAGGAGTTGGGATCAATATGAAGTCGCATATTTGGTTCATCGATTCATGAAATTTTGGGATTCTGCAGCGGGGAATTGATTTAGTGGATTAAGAACTACTTCCAACCAAATTGGAAATTCATAAAATCGGGCTTTAAAAAGATGGTGGATAGTGATTAACTTTGAAAAAGATTGGGATAGATAATACCTCGTACAATTCTTGAAGAGGGACCATTTGTGATTAGTTGTTTGGCAAAGTTGAAGTTTCGAAATCCATGAGCCAAACATGAGATGGTGGATATTCTTCGAAGCTCCAAAACATGTGATTCCAGGAGTTTAGAATTTGAGCTTGATGAAAAGGAATCATGAGTAGATAGGAGAACATCGGATCATAGATAGCTTTCCTGTACCCATCATATCCCACAGCGATGATCTCGACTTCATCATCTTCGTCCCCTTCTCTGTCTTCATTCAAGGATTCCACTACATCAATGACTTCTCTTTGTTCTTGCTCTAGTTTTCTCATTTATCAGTAGAGAGCATCTTCTTCACATCATGGGGATATCATGAGGCTCCCCTCAACGTGATCATCCATTTGCATTTCCAAATGGCTCCCCCTCACCGAAAGCACTTTCTAGGGTGAGAGCTTTAGTAGCTCCCCTTAGCTTGAGCGGTGTTTTCTTGTCCGACCGGATAGCTCCTTCTCGCCAGCCTATCCTTTTATCTTCCTCCTTTAATGCCTTTTCATTGACAAGAATTTATTTCTTGAAAATTTTCTTCCGGACTTTTTAGGGTGAGCCACGCGCTTTGAACTCTTCCTTCAAATTTTCAGTTCAAATGTTGATCGGCCCGAGTCTCACAGTGCAAGAATTCCTTGGGAGAGGCGTCCAACTGGTTTCTATGATAGTAGAGACTCTACGATCAAGGAGATGATGGCCTCTTGGGCTTGTGGACTATTTTTGTTCCTCTTCTTGGTAATTTGTGAGATGGTAGCTCATCTTCATCTCTTTAAGCCTCATTGTTCTTTTCTTCTTAGGATTCTCAGAGTCTCAATGTCAGGAGACTCTATAGGTATTTCAGTGGTAGACCCATGGGGTTCTTCTGCCAATTGAGCCTTAGCTTCCTCTTGCCCTTGCTTTTTCTGACCAGGGTAAAGGTTCTTCCTTATTAGTTTCTTCTTCATCTTCTTCAGTCTCCCTGACCACAGACATATTCCCCGGAATCCCTGACTCTTTTGCATCAACTGTCCTTCCACTGGACTCAGACATCATTCGTACATTTTCAGCTGGATTTCTTTTCCAGTTCTCAAATAGTTGTTGGGTCATTCGTCTGTTTGGATTGATTGATTCTCCTTCATCATCCCCTATCTTAACACCCAAAGCAGACTGTAGGATGATACTGATGAATCGCCCGTAGAGCATCTTCCCAGAGCTCTTTGACTTCTTCTTTGAGAATCCACTTCCCAATCCATTCAAGCAACAGGCTCCATAGTTAAGTCAGATCCCATAATTGATGGTCATTATGAGCTTGAGTCATGCATTTCCGTTACGTAATCGTGGCTCGAGCTCTTCTGAAGATATGCATTTTCCAACAATATCTGCGTAAATTAAGCACTCGAGGAAACTCCTTTTTCTTGTATCCTTTAACGGTGGGGGAATTTCTTGTGATGCATCCTTTGAAGTCCTTCATGGAAATCTATGCCATCTATTAACGAAAATCTTTTAGATTTGAAACCTAGGGCTAGGTTAATGTCCTCGACCTTCACTTTGATTTCCACATCCTTGACCCTCAATGGTGATGACGTCGTTCTCGAACACACCATTTTTGTAGAATTCTTTTATCGACTTAAGGTAGATTATCGTGCTGGTACCTAGAGCCTCTTCGAGACCAGCCTTCTTTATCAATGACAGAGTTTTGTGAAATTTGGGTTCAACTTTTTTAAACTCATCGAAACAGAGTCTGTAGCCCGAGATGACGTTGGAGGCTGCCATTGATTTCTTTGCAAAGAGTATAGTTGTTTGAGCTTTCTTGAGAGTTAGGGTTTCTGCTTGTAAAGAGAAAGAGAGAGATAAGCTTTTGAACTTCTGATTTCAAAAAGGTGTTTTCAAACTGTATTTGTAACTTCCCTCTCTCCATTTTGCTTAGTAGGGCGGTGTGTCAAATTACGCTTGGCTCTACGAATTTGACCGAGGAGGATTATCTTGATTTGCCTTTTATCATCCGGCGTGTCCTTTTGGAGGACTACGATCGTTGAGGTATCCTTTGTGATTGCCGAGTCTATTCTCAAATTATCATGTCCGCATAGCAATCATCGAGTCCGAACTACGATCGTTGAGTTTGTTTAGCAATCATCATGTCCGCTTTCGTGAAGAATCGTCGAGTTTGAACTATGATCGTTGAGTCTGCATTTAGCAATCGTTATGCATTCCAAAAGAATCGTCGAGTCCGAATCGTGATCGTTGAGTCCATTTGGCGATCATTTTCTTTCATGTTACAAATGACTCTACGATCGTGGACTTCCTTGATCATGTCCATGATTTCGAACAAAGTCTTTGTATATCTGTATGGTTAACACAAATTAGAGAATATATTTCATGATTGTAAATTAAGCATGCCTAGCTCACTTATTAACTTGTTAAACCTGGATTCATCTAGAGGCTTTGAAAAGACATCAGTAAGTTAATTTTTAGCAGGGATATATTGTAAAGATATGGTTCCATTTTGCACATGATCCCTAATGAAATGATACCTTATTTTATATGCTTAGTCCTAGAATGCATGACGGGATTATGAGTTATTATGGCACTTGTGTTATCACGGTGAATGTGTATGGATTTGAATTCAAACCCATAGTCTACTAGTGATTTTTCATCCATAGGATCTGAAGACAAAGAATTTGCCAAAGGTGAAATATATTTAGCTTCTCGGTTGAAGTAGAATCTTGAGTTTTGTTTCTTGCTAAACCAGACACAAGTCTGCTTCCTAATAAATGGCAAAAGCCATTTGGTACTCTTCTATCTATTTTGTAGCCTCAAAATCAAAGATCTCGTGTAGCTTGTTAGTTCAAATGAGGACTCCTTGGGATACCAAAGCCCCAAGTGAGGTGTACCTTTGAAATACCTAAAATCCTCTTTATAGTAGTTAAATGTGATTCTTTAGGATTAGCTCAAATCTAGCACATATGCATGTTGCAAACATTATGTCCGGTCTCTTGGCGCTTAGATATAAAAGACGACTTATCATACCTCTGTATTGAATTATATCAATACTTTTACCTTTTTCATCTTTATCGAGCTTGGTTGCGGGAGCAATTGGGCTTTTTATGGAGAGGTGATTCCATGCCATACTTCTTAAGTAAATCTTTAATGTACTTGGCTTGGTTTATGAAGATTCCTTTATCGGTTTTCTTTACTTGCGATCGAAGGAAGAAATTCAAATTTCACCCATCATGCTCAATTTAAACTTGCTCTGCATAAGCTTGGAGAATCTCTTGCATAAATTTTCATCAATAGATCCAAAAATAATGTCATCAACATATATTTGAACTAATAAGACTTTGTCTTTATGCTTTCTAAGAAATAATGTGGTATCTACTCTACCTCTAGTGAACCCATTTTCAATAAGAAAGTTAGTTAGTGTTTCATACCATGCTCTAGGTGCTTGTTTAAGACCATATAGGGCTTTGTGTAATCTATAGACATAATTAGAGAGAGATGGATTGATGAAACCTGGAGGTTTCTCTACGTAGACTTCTTCTTGAAGTTCACCATTCAAGAATGCACTTTTGACATCCATCTAAAAACCTTGAATTTCATGTGAGCAGCAAAGGCAAGAAATATTCTCGATGGCTTCTAGTGCGTAACAGTGAAAATGTCTCATCATAGTCAATGCCTTCTTCCTAAGAGTAGCCTCGCCACTAGTCTTGCTTATTCCTAGTTATTACTCCATCTTCATCCATCTTATTTCAAGACCCACTTAGTTCCAATGACAGATGACTTTTTTGGTCTCGTAACCAATCTCCATACTTTGCTTCTTTTGAACTAGTTAAGTTCTTCCTGCATGGCTTCTATCCAGCTGGAGTCTTCCAAAGCATCCTCTATCTTTTTAGGTTCCATTTGTGATAGGAAGCTTAGATAGAAACATTCATTTTGGGTGGCAACTCTTGTTTTAACTCTTGAACTCCGATCTCCAATGATTAAGTCTTAAGTGTGATCTCTTGCCCATCTGCTTCTTGTTCGGACATCTGTCCTGATGCCTTCTTGTCTGAGGTCTTTAAGATCTATATCTGCTTCTTGGTGTGGAGGTTCATTGTCTTGTATAGGCCTTTCTACGATCTCATTTCCTTGCTCAACGATTTCACTATCTGGAACTACGACTGTAGTGTTGAGCTAGAAGACCTCGTTCGTAGTGTCTGAACTATCGGTCGTAGTGTCTTGCACACGGTTTTGTCTAAGTTTGTCTTATCAAAGATGATGTGAATCGAGACTTCAACACTTAGTGTCTTCTTATTGAACACTCTGTAGGCTTTACTGTAAGACCCCAACTTATTATTAATGAAATTTAATTTTCTCTATTTATTATTTTGAAATAGTAAGGGTTGATTTGATTAATGTGGATAGTTAAGGGTTAAATACATGAAATATTTCAAAATAAGCAAGTGGTTATAAAATATTCATTGTTGTCGGGAATATTCGTTTGGTCGTGGAATATTCGCATCGCTGTCAGGGAATATTTGTGCGACGACTTGCTGCCACCATGCCATGTGTGGGCCCCATAACTGAAAGCGATTGGATGAAGAAAACGACAAATATAAGTTGTTTTTAAATAACTTGCAGAAGTTGTTACCAAGCTAATCTTGTTGGAATACCCGGTGGTTAAAACACACTAATCTGGCGTTGTTGAATAGTAGCACACCAGATTGCACCAATTATTGATTCTTACATAAGAAGGCACTACTCAATAATGGTTACGAGAATTATCGCTCAAGATTTTATCGAGTTAATAATTGTCTTTGCGTTAATATTTTATATTGTTGTTGTTTCAATAATTGTCATTACACGGTATTTTCATTATCGAAGCAATAATTCATATTATCTGAATAATATTATTAGATAATATTATTGGCAATGTCTAGAAAGTTACGCTCTAAGGAGAGGTTTGGTCACCTAATTGCGCTACCAAGAAGAAGAAATTCTTATTGAAAGCCCTCTTCCTGAGACCGCCTCGGTTGTCAATATTGTGATTCTCGTAATATTATTTATGAATAATTAATTATTGATTTATATGATGAGGAAAATATTGATTTTATGTGGATATAGATGGAGAAAATTTTAAAATGACAATTGTTGAAAATTAATATTTTATCTTTTTCCGATAAAATAATTCATTTAAATATATTATTTTAATAATATATTAACTATGATATTTTTACAACGAATGTGGGATATATGAGTATACGAGGAGGAAGAGTATTTTTGTTGCAATAAATGTTTAAAACATGTTAAACATGTCTCTGGACCCCATTTATCGATCGAAATTTGATTATAGCACAGTAAAATCGCCTGCTTTGTGGATTTCTGGTCAATTTCTATTTGGAATTTAGAAAACTTTCTTCTGCAAAGTTGTAGAAAATTGAAATTCCTATAAAAACTCATGAGATTCAATTTTCTGATGAAAGGGCTATTTATTATGAATTATTGAAGTTCAAGCTCAAAATAATTGATTTTGGGAGTTTAAAATATTTTTGTAAGAAAAACGTTTTTTGTTGCAATTGAGTGGCTCACATGTGTTATAAATGATCTGAAATCAGATTTCTAAGGCGGGCTTGAATATTTTAAGAAATATTATTATTTTATTAAATTTTCTCGCTTTGGTGTTCTAAGCATTTTCCTATAAATAGGGTGCTTAGGTTAAATTGAAAATCACACCGAAATCAAGTTTTCTCTCTATATTATCGGCGTATTCTTGTGAGTATTTTGAGTATACTTTGAGTATTGCTAGATTAGGTGCAAGTTCCTTCAAAGACTATACCCTATTCTAGCTAAAATCACTTGATCTTTCGAGGTAAGGGATATTATTTTTTCAGAATGATATTATTTCTTCAATATCATTATCTTTGAAATGTTGATCCGAAGTTTTATCAAATTTGGAACTTTTTCATGCTCTGGGTTACTATTCATGGGTTACTATTCATGAGTTACTATTCACGAGTTACTATTCATGAGTTACTATTCACGAAGTTACTATTCACGACTATTATTCATGAAGCGTGAAGATGTTTTTGTGGAATTTCTATCTTTGGTGTCTGAGTTACTATTCACGATATACTGCACTATTCACGATATCTGATTTCTATTCAATCAAAATAAAATTTCTTCTTTTCGCCTAAAATATATTCTCGGATACTAACTCGATCAGATCCATGTTTTGATCATTCTTGAATTTTACACCACTATGATTATTTTTGAGGTATTTTGGACGTGGATAAAACCAAGTACTAATCCTTAATCCTTAATCCTTGTCATTTTGTTTCACCGGGATTCGCTTTCTTTAAAAAATATTTTCATCATCCTCGGTCTTAAATGATGATATTATGGAATATCTTTGGCTCAGTAGTGCAAAGATGAATGATTTCTTAAGAATATCTTTGCCTCAGAAAGTGCAAAAAGATGAATGATTTTGAAGAATATCTTTGGCCCGTAAGTCAAAGATGAACAGTGTTTAAATGAATACGACTTAATCGATGAATATCTTCGGCTGTGAGTGCAAAGATGAATATTTGATTCCGTATGTATATTGATTGATGTTACAGGATATAAAAGATAGATTTATGAACTTTTAAATTCATACATAGAAGATAGTAGTTTGCATTCTCTACTTAACTCTTCTAATGAATTATTATTTCACTGCGAATATTGATTTAAAATTTGTTGTCTATCAGATTCTATTAGATTTTTCCTCACAAGACTAACGATAATTTGTTGTATATTATCTTAGTCATAATATTCTTTATCGAGCTAGTTGAGCTCACCCTTTTCCTTTTTGTTCCATTTTTCTCGTGAGGCGAGAATATAAGCGAGTACGTAGCCTGGGTATGGAATGAAGGTTTTAGAAAGGATTGTTTAGTAGTCCTCACCATTTTTGTAAAATAATGTATCAATAAATGTGATGAGGATTTATTTGAGTATAGATATTGTCTGTAAGATAATATTTGTATTCAAACTCACAGCTTTCTTGTTGTAATAATAAAGTTGTAGTTGTTTTACGCACTATATATTGACAACTCGTAATAGGTGATGTATACCTATTTTGGGGCGTCACAGCTTAGTATCGAGCTTAGGGATATGATCTCTGGCGGAGATCGGGGAATAGAACTAGGAGGGGAGAGACGAGTAAATCCTTCCGCTAGTGTGTCCTACCTAAGCTTATTTGTTAGTTGGTCGAAGATATAGGGATATTATGTGATATATTGATTTCCTTAATTAACCCTTGTTTTATTAGCGGTATTTGAGAATGTCGAATCGAGAATATTAACAATAGAAATGAGACCGTGGAGATGCTCAGACTCACCAACGAGGAGAACGTGTAACAGCTTGCAATGTTCCTCCGTGAACAACACCATTGAAGCGAGATGATGAACGAGGGATGTTTAGAAGTTTTTGCAGCTCATGCAAAATCGGACGAGGAGACTCGTGTTCAAAATACGGGGAGGAAATGATAGCAATTCACGGGTTGTCACAAATGCAAGCGCTCAAAGAGTCAGGACCAAAGAATTTAAGGGAAAGCCGAGATCCGATCATGGCGGAAACATGGGTCAAACAAATTACCAAGATATTCGATGTCTTGGGATGCACGGAGAAACAGAAGGTTCCATTCGCCACCTTTATGTTCCGTGGCGAAAAGACTCATCGGGTGGGAGTCTCAGGAAGCGTACCCATCCAAATTGCACTCAAAGATGTCTTGGGAGACGCGTTTGAAGCTATTTAATGACAAATACTTTCCCGAAAGTGTTCGTCGTATGAAGGAAGTGGAGTTCATCGATTGGAACAAAACAACATGACGCGGTGTCTCAAAGACGAGGCAAAGTTTGCAGAGTTATCCAGTTTGCATCTCATTTGGTGGAGAATGAGGAACGATGACGCCGGATGTTTCTTAGAGGTTTGAAACACGCATACGCCAAGATCTCATTTCTCATAAATTTTCTCTTTATTCGATGTTGTAAAATGTGGCTCAATTATTAGGCGCGAGATAACGAGTACGGCCAACCGAGGACCATAACCAGGATCGTGTCGTAGATAGCGATCAATGTAATAATGATAACCAATGGAGAAAGAAATGAGACGGACAAAATGGTAACCACTGGTGGTAATCAATCATGGCCATGAAAATAGAAGAAGCGAGTCGAGGAGATTTTAAAAGAGGAGATTTAACAACGACCGTATGTGAAGACGAGCGGTCTTGCAAAGAATCGGTTCTAAGGGAGGAGAACGACCACCGGTCATTATATGTTACAAATGCGAAAAGAGGGACATATCACCAAACCGCCCACAACAGCTCAAGGTATGCTATAATTGTGGAAAGGAAGGACATATCGCTCGAGATTGTACAATAGCGAAACCTAGTTCAATGGGGACGGTGACTCAAAAGATCGCCCCGAAAAAGTCAAAGTCAACGATTCCGGAAGAGCGTTTGTTGTGATCGGTCATAATGCGAGGAACCCAAACGAGGTGATCACGGTAAGCTATTTATAAATTCTTGCGAAGTTTATACCTTACTTGATCTGATACCTAAAGCTACCCATTCATTTATCTCTCCGCATGTGCTCAACGCTTAAACTT
This sequence comes from Panax quinquefolius, assembly GCA_020205615.1. Taxonomy (NCBI): domain Eukaryota; kingdom Viridiplantae; phylum Streptophyta; class Magnoliopsida; order Apiales; family Araliaceae; genus Panax; species Panax quinquefolius. Next base: position 115,913,535 of record CM035153.1, read on the forward strand.
GACTCAGGAGAAATTAGACTTTGACCTATTTGTGGAAACTCCGTTGTTAGAGAAACTTTCATCACATCCACCGCTTTATAAATCTTGTTTGATTCAAGTTGGCACCATTACCTTACTGTTGATTTTATCTCTTTAAAGATACTTGCTTTTGATGTGATTTTAGGATTGATTGGTTAACTACTCATCATGCCAAAATTGATTGTTTTCGTAAGGTTGTTAGTTTTCATATTCCTAACCAACCCGTCATGCGAGTTCAAGCAACTAAACCATTAAAATCAATCATCGCTATATCTAATCATAAAGCTATTCGCTTATTAAAAAACAGATGTCAAGCTTTCTTAGCCCATGTTATGGATTTGAATAAAGACACGTCCAAATTTGAATAATATTCTGTTGTTATTGACTTTCCGATGATTTCCGGAAGAACTTCCCGCCTACCCCCGTAACGTGAAGTTGAATTCTTTATTGATCTTGAACTCGCATACAAAGCCCATTTCTAAAACCCCATATCGAATGGCTCCTATTGAACTTCAGGAGTTAAAGGTCCAACTACAGGAATTGTTGGACATCGATTTCATTCGTCCTAGTACATCTCCTTGGGGTGCTCCTGTTTTATTTGTAAAGAAGAAAGACGGGAGTATGCGACTTTGTATTGACTATCGGAATTGAACTATGTCACCATCAAGAATAGGTATCCTCTACCTCGTATTGATGACTTGTTTGACCACCGTGCAAGGGCACAATTCTTTTCAAAATTGATCTTCGCTTCGGATATCATCAAATTGAGATTAGAATCGAGGATATTCTAAAACCGCCTTCGAACTCCCTAGTATGGGCATTATGAATTCTTAGTCATGTCTTTCTTGACTAACTAATGCTCCTGCTGGCTTTCATGGATATGATGAACCGAGTATTCAAGGAATATTTGGATCAATTCGTTGTTGTCTTTATTGATGACATCCTCATATATTCCAAAAGTCGTGAAGATCATGAGCACCATTTGAAGCTGGTACTCCAAAGGCTTCGTGAAAACCAACTATATGCCAAATTGAAGAAATACGAGTTCTGGCTTGAGGAAGTAGCATTCCTTGGGCACGTGGTGTCGAAACATGGAGTATCTGTTAATCCGACGAAGATTGAAGCAATACAAAGTTGGGATCAACCGAAGTCGGTGACCGAAGTACGTAGCTTTTTGGGCTTAGCTGGTTATTATCGGAGATTCGTGGAAGGGTTTTCTCGAATCGCTACTCCATTAACTCAGCTAACTCGGAAGGATACAAAATTCGTTTGGAGCGAAGAATGCGAGAAAAGTTTCCAAGAGCTTAAGAGGAGACTTATTTCTAAGACTGTTCTAACAATACCATCCGGTTCGGATGGATTTGTTATCTCAAATGATGCTTGAGGCAAAAGGTTAGGATGTGTTCTCATGCAACGTGGAAAGTCATAGCTCTATGCCTCGCGACAACTTAAAGAGTATGAGAGGAATTATCCTACTCATGATCTAGAGTTAGCGTGATCGTTTCAGCGCTAAAAAATATGGAGGCACTATCTATATGGGGAGAAAGTGGAGATATATTCGGACCATAAAAGCCTTAAATATTTCTTCACTCAAAAAGAACTCAACACGCGACAGCGACGTTGGCTCGAGCTATTGAAAGACTACGACCACACTATTCAATACCATCCCGGTAAAGTTTAACGTGGTAGCTGACGCATTGAGTAGAAGATCATATGCGGGAACGAGTACGATGATGTCAAGTATACGCATAGAGCCAACTTTAATAGAAAAAGTTAAGGTTGCTCAAGCCACCGACCCGGAGCTGATGCGTATGAAGAAGAAAGTACAAGAAGGAGCTATTCCGGAAGCGAGAATTGATGAAGAAGGAATACTTCGAGTCCACTCTGACTTTCAGTGTTCCTAACGACTGATTTGAAGTACAAGATTATGATGGAGGCACACAATACGCCATTTGCAATCCATCCTGGAAGTACTAAAATGTATCGTGATCTTCGACATACATTTTGGTGGAACAATATGAAGAGAGAGATTGCAAAGTTTATCTCGATGTGTTTAACTTGCCAACGTGTAAAGGCGGAGCATCTTGTACCTAAGGGTCCGTTGCAACCACTTGAGATTCCTAATGGAAGTGGGAACACATTACTATGGATTTCATTACGGGTCTTCCTACGGTTTCTCAAGGCATCAATGCTATTTGGGTTATTGTTGATAGATTAACCAAGTCCGCTCATTTCTTGCCGATACGGAGACTTATTCCTTGAACGTCTTGCTAGTATTTACGTGAATGAGATTGTGAGGTTGCATGGCATGCCCGTATCCATAGTTTGGATCGTGACCCAAGATTCACTTCAAGATTTTGGGTTAGCTTGCAAAAAGCTATGGGCACGGATTTGCGATTTAGTTCTAAGATACCATCCCCAAACGGACGAGACAATCGAGAGGACTATTCAAACTCTTGAAGATCTATTAAGACTCTGTGTCCTAGACTTCAAGGGCAGTTGGGATAAGTATTTACCATTGGTGGAATTCTCCTACAACAACAGTTATCAGGCAAGTATAGGTGTGGCTCCATTCGAAGCATTATATGGATGAAAATGTCGTTCTCCAATATGTTGGGATGAGGTGGGTGAAGCAACATTGTTGGGACCTGAGTTAGTACGTATGACTACCGAAAAGATCCAAATGATTCGACAATGTATACAAACGGCACAAGATCGACAAAAGAGTTATGCGGATCTTCATCGAAAGGACGTGGAATTTAGTGTAGGGGATCATGTATTATTATGAGTTGCTCCATGGAAGGGAGTTACAAGATTTGGGAAGAGAGGAAAGCTCAATCCACGATTTATCGGTCCATTTCAAATTCTTGACCGAGTAGGAAATGTAGCCTATAGACTTGCGTTACCTCCGAGTATGTCTCGTGTTCATAATGTGTTTCACATATTTGTACTTAAGTAAATATGTGAAAGACCCGAACCACGTTATAGAGTTAGAACCGACGAGATAGTCAAGACTTAACGTATGAGGAGGTACCACAAGATCTTGGATAGGAAGGAGCATGTCCCTACGCCAAGAAAGGTCATACCACAAGTTAAAGTTTTGTGGAGGAATCATGCTATAGAGGAAATGACCGGGAATTGAAACGGAAATGAAAGCGAGGTATCCTCACCTTTTCAAAACACCAGTACGTGTCGTCAATTTCGAGGACGAAATTTCATAAGGAGGGAGGTTGTAAGACCCTCAACTTATTATTAATGAAATTTAATTTTCTCTATTTATTATTTTGAAATAGTAAGGGTTGATTTGATTAATGTGGATAGTTAAGGGTTAAATACGCAAATATTTCAAAATAAGCAAGTGGTTATAAAATATTCATTGTTGTTTGGAATATTCGTTTGGTCGTGGAATATTCAATCATTGTCAGAATATTCGCATGCACCTGCATGACCCATGTGTAGTGGGCCCCATAACTGAAAGCGATTGGATGAAGAAAACGACAAATATAAGTTGTTTTTAAATAATCTACGTAGTTATTCAAGTAATCTTCATGGAATACCCTATAGTTAAAAACACACTAATACGCCGTTGTTGAGCAGAAGCACGCAGTATGCACCAATTATTGATTCTTACGTAAGAAGGCACTACTCAATAATGGTTACGATGAATTACTTTCAAAGATTTTATTGAGTTAATAATTGTTGCGTTGATATTTTATATTGTTGTTGTTTCAATAATTGTCATTACACAATTATTTTTCATTATCGAAGCAATAATTCATATTATCTGAATAATATTATTAGATAACATTATTGGCAATGTCTAGAAAGTTCTGTCAAGGAGAGGTTTGGTCACTAATTGCGCGCCAAAGAAGAAGAAATTCTTATTGAAAGCCCCTCTTCCTGAACCGCACGGTTGTCAATATTGTGATTCGTAATATTATTTGTGAATAATTAATTATTGATTTATATGATGAGGAAAATATTGATTTTATGTGGATATAGATGGAGAAAATTTTTAAAATGACAATTGTTGAAAATTAATATTTTATCTTTTACGATAAAATAATTCATTTAAATATATTATTTTAATAATATATTAACTGGTGATATTTTTACAACGAATGTGGGATATATGAGTATCTGAGGAGGAAGAGTATTTTTGTTGCAATAAATGTTTAAAACATGTTAAACATGTCGGTGGACCCCATTTATTGGTCGAAATTTAATTATAAACAGTAAAATAGCCCGCTTGTGGATTTCGATCAATTTCTATTTGGAATTTGGAAAACTTTCTTCTGCAAAGTTGTAGAGAATTGAAATTCCTATAAAAATTCATGAGAATCAATTTTCTGATGAAAGGGCTATTTATTATGAATTATTGAAGTTCCAAAGTCTCAAAATAATTGATTTTGGGAGTTTAAAATATTTTTGTAAGAAAACGTTTTTTGTTGCAATTGAGTGGCTCACATGTGTTATAAATGATCTGAAATCAGATTTCTAAGGTGGGCTTGAATATTTTAAGAAATATTATTATTTTATTAAATTTTCTCGCTTTGGTGTTCTAAGCATTTTCTTATAAATAGGGTGCTTAGGTTAGAATTGAAAATCACACCGTAAACTGAAGTTTTCTCTCTATATTATCGAGCGTATTCTTGTGAGTATTTTGAGTATACTTTGAGTATTGCTAGGCGGTAAGTTCCCTTCAAAGACTATACCCGATTCTAGCTAGAAGTCTTGATCTTCGAGGTAAGGGATATTATTTTTTCGTAATGATATTATTTCTTCAATATCATTATCTTTGAAATGTTGATCCGAAGTTTTATCAAATTTGGAACTTTTTCATGCTCTGGGTTACTATTCATGAGTTACTATTCACGAGTTACTATTCATGAGTTACTATTCACGAGTTACTATTCACGAGTACTATTCATGTAAGCGCGAAAGATGTTTTTGTGGAATTTCTATCTTTTGGTGTCGGAGTTACTATTCACGATATCTGACACTATTCACGATACTGATATTATTCAATAGAAAAATAAAATTTCTTCTTTTCGTCTAAAATATATTTCGGATACTAACTCGATTGTATCCATGTTTTGATCATTCTTGAATTTTACACCACTATGATTATTTTTTGAGGTATTTTTGGACGTGGATAAAACCAAGTACACTAATCCTTAATCCTTAATCCTTGTCATTTTGTTTCAATTGGATTCGCTTTTTAAAAATATTTTCATCATCCTCGGTCTTAAATGATGATATTATGGAATATCTTTGGCTATAAAGCAAAGATGAATGATTTCTTAAGAATATCTTTGGCTCAGTGCAAAGATGAATGATTTCTGAAGAATATCTTTGGCGCGTGGTCTGATGAACAGTGTTTAAATGAACATGACTAATCGATGAATATCTTTGGCCAGTAGTGCAAAGATGAATATTTGATTCCGTATGTATATTGATTGATGTTACAGGGATAAAAGATAGACGATGAACTTTTAAATTCATACATAGAAGATAGTAGTTTGCATTCTCTACTTAACTCTTCTAATGAATTATTATTTCATTGCGAATATTGATTTAAAATTTGTTGTCTATCAGATTCTATTAGATTTTTCCTGTTGAAGACTAACGATAATTTGTTGTATATTATCTTAGTCATAATATTCTTTATCTTGAGCTAGTTGAGCTCACCCTTTTCCTTTTGTTCCATTTTTCTCGTGGAGGCGAGAATATAGCGAGTGCGTAGTCTGGGTATGGAATGAAGGTTTTAGAAAGGATTGTTTAGTAGTCCTCACCATTTTGTAAAATAATGTATCAATAAATGTGATGAGGATTTATTTGAGTATAGATATTGTCTAGAAGATAATATTTGTATTCAAACTCACGCTTTCTTGTTGTAATAATAAAGTTGTAGTTGTTTACATACCATGTATTGACAACTCAGAATAGGTGATGTATACCTATTTTGGGGGCGTCACATTTACTATCTGTGGCATATCAAAGAAAGATTCCTTCGTCTGACTTGGGCTTAAACTTTGTCAAATACTGCTTTCCATTGTTAAGAATGTAGCATGCACAAATTAGAATACATGAAAGTAGTGACATCAGCTTTCTTTCTTTCCACAGTTCGTAGGGGGTCTTCTTAATCGTAGAGTGTATGAGTGATCTATTCTGAGTGTAGCATACAGTGTTGAAAGCTTCTGGCCAGAAGTATTCAAGCAGATGGGCTGCTGCTAGTAGAGTTCTTCCAGCCTCTATTAACGTCCTGTTCTTTCTCTCAGCTACTCCATTTTGTTGAGGAGTTCGTGGAGCTGAGAAGTTATGACTGATGCCATTGTCTATGCAGAACTGGTCCATTTCTGAGAAGTCAAAATCTCTGCTATGCTCACTCCTTATAGCCTTGATTTTCTCCCCTTTCTCGTTCATTACTAGTCTGAATTTCCTGATCAGTTGGGAGTTTGTTTCATCCTTTGAGGTTAGAAAGAATACCCATGTGAATCTAGTGTAATCATCGACTATGACCAGTGAGTATCTCTTCCCTCTAAGGCTCGTTATTGGAATTGGCCCAAATAGATCCATGTGGAGCAACTGCAGGGGCTTGTCAATTGAGTTGGCAGTTTTGCTTTTAAATGAGCTTCTGGTCTGCTTTCCAAACTAACAGGCATTGCACGGCCTTTCTTTAACGAAGCTGAACTTAGGTAAGCCTGTAACTAGATCTTTTGAGGTTAGTTTGGACATGCTCTTGAACTTGAGATGAGATAGTCTTCGATGCCATAACCAGCTCATTTCTTCAGATGCTTTACCCAGAAAGCATATTGTCTCGTCTGAGCTTAGTTGACCAAGATTTACTGTGTAGACATTTCCTTCTCTTGTTCTGGTTAACTTTATAGCATATGCCTTCAGGTCTCGGACTTGACATTGATTGTTGAGGAATGTTACTTGATGACCCTTGTCGCAGAATTGGCTAATTCTTAGAAGATTGTGTTGTAGTCCTTCCACATAGGCCACTTTACTGAAGAATACTACACCATTTCTAGCTGAGACATATTCTCTTATCTTGCCAGAGCCGTTGTCTCCAAAGATGATTGAGGGACCCTCCTTCTCTATGTAGTTAGATAGAAGGGCTTTGTTCCCATTCATGTGCCTTGAGCATCCACTGTCCAGAACCAGGTTGTGATCGTGGAGCTCTTTTCCTATGGTAACATTAAACCTTCATTTTGGTACCCATACTTGCATGGGTCCTACTTTGTTAGTACCCTTGGGGACCCAAATCTGGTTGATTTTGGGTCTCATATGCATGGAATTAAAATGGCACTTTGCAGCCTTGTGAACAACTTTATAGCACACAAAACATCTAATATGATGCATGTTTGTGTGTATGTGAGAATTCTTCCTCCATTTGGACTTTTGTGGATCTTTAGTCATTCTTCTGTTAAGATGATTTTCCTTCTTCCATGTGTCCTTGTGTTTCATGATTTGTGAGGAGTGTACTTTACCTCTACTGTACCTTCCCAGTTGGTTCGTAGAGTTGATCTTACTTGACTCTACGATCCTTCGAGGTTGGTGAGTAGTGGGCTGGGTTACTCTTCTCTTTTCTAAAACCCAGGCCAGCATGAGATCCCTTACTTCTTAGAATATGAATTGAATCAGTAGAGCAAGGTTTGACTGGCTCATCCTTCTGTGAAGATTTCACAAATATAATGCATCTACTAAAACTTGAAGCATTACTAGTGCTAGTTTCCTTTACTTTTTCCACACATGGCTCTGAGGCAGATTCCCCAAAGCCTAAACCTGTTCTATCAGAGACACTTCTCTGGCTAGATATTAGGGAGTCCATGGATGAAGAGGATTTATTCCATATAGAGATTGTCTTTTCTAGTTCCTCAATTTTAGAGGTTAGACTTGACTCTCTTTTTACATTGAGCTCATTGGTCTGTTTTAAGAGCTTATTCTCAGCTTCAAACTTGGAGAGAAAATCAGTACTTAAAAGGGTTGTTTCTAGTTCTTCTTGAACTTTTTCTTTCTCCTTTTGAATAAGTGAATAGTCCTTAGTCAGAACTCTAAACCATTTCATGTATTGATGCAGATCAGATGTTATGACATGCAGTGCAGTTCTTAAGTCATCAATGTCTATATCAGGAGAGTTGAAGTCAAATACCTCATCTATACGTACTTCATATATGTTGGAGTTCTGTTTGTGCTTTTGCTTTCTTGGCCATCAGGCAAAGATTTTCCATTTGAGGATCTTCATCATCTCCAGATTCCGGAGTTGAGTCATTGTCTGAGTCACTCCACGATCCTCCAGCTACAAGGCCTTTGTCTCTCTTTTGAGGCCTTTTGTTGCCTTTGTATTCCTTCTTTGAATGTGATTTCTTCTTTAGTTCTTCTCTGAGAGGATTGTTGCAGTTAGCAATAAAGTGGCTAGGTTTCTTGTAATTGTAGCATAGATCATTCATTTGCTCCTGGCTGCTGTAGTTGCTGACTTTCTTTAGCTTACTGGTTTTGCCTTGACGCATGAACCTTCTGAGTCTCTTCACCAGGATTGCAAAGTCCTCATCATCATCTTCATCATAGTCAGAGTCAACTTCAGTGTTGACTTTGGAGGTGTTTTCAGTTGCTTTGAGAGCAACACCTTTATCTTTCTTTCTTCCTTCAGATAGAGTTTCTGTTCGTTGAGTCAGCTCCAGTTCGTATGTAAGAAGGTTGCCATATAACTATTGAAAAGTCATTTCATGTAGATTCTTTTACTCCTTAATGGCAATGGCTTTGGCATCCCACTTGCTTGGTAAGGCTCTAATAAACCTTATGATTAGATCTTTGTTTGGATAGATCTTTCCATAGGCTTGTAGAGAGTTGAGCAGAATATTAAATCTCTCGTAGGTGGCAGTGACGTTTTCTCCTTGAACGTGTGCAAACATCTCATATTGCTGAGTCAAGAGAGATTGTTTGTTTTCTCTGACTTCTTCTGTTCCTTCATGCATGATGAGAAATGCTTCCCAAACCTCCTTTACTGTTTTGTTGTTGACCACTTTTTTGAACAGATCATCTTCTAAGGATTGGAATAAAATGTTTTTGGCCTTTTTGTCGAGTTGAACAGCTCTCTTCTCGTTTTCTGTCCATTCTCCTTTGACCTTGATCTGTATTCTGTTTGGATCGTCTGTAGTTGGTGCAAGCTTTGTAGGAATGTAGGGCCCATTCTAAATAGTTTCAAATAGATCTTCATCTATTGAATCCATGTAAGCTTGCATCCGAACTTTCCAGTTGGCGAATTTATCTTTGTTGCACATAGGTGGCTTGCTGCCTCCTCCAGTCTTTGATTCGCTTGGTAAGTGTGCCATTGGATCTGCTCAAGCTTTGTAGGCTATATAATAGAACCTGCTCTGATACCAATTGTTAGTTTTTAGAGGCACAATAGTTATCTAGAAGGGGGGGTTGAATAGATATTTAAAATTCTTTTCGTTTTTCTTTGTTAGTTTTGATAATGATTTAAACACAGCGGAATTAAGGTTTTTTTGATCTCCCTTTTAGATAAAGTGAGTTAATGAGAGTGAGGCAGTTATAATAGTTATAGCAGTTATAGCAAGAATGAAATAGACACAGCTGTTTTAAGTGGTTCAGAGCACTTAAAGCTCCTAGTCCACTCTTCTACTCCTCGAGTAGGAAATCCACAAAGGATGTCTTTTACACTTTCTGAATCTCACAGATTCCTTCTAGACCAGCAGTTTAGGAACTTCTTAGTTCACTCTTGAACTCTTCAAGTCCAGCAGACTTGGTTCTTCACAGTTCACTTTAGAATTCTTCAAGTCCTTCTGACTTGGAACTTCTTACTTCACTTGTTTGTCTATTGTTGAGTTCTTGATTGGTGCTACTCAGTTACCGTTAAGCTCTTGTTCGAAAGAACTGAGTAGCTGTGCAAGCTTTCTCTTTTTCTCAGATCATAGAGTTAAGCGTTGAGTATTCTTCCTTTTTGTTCAATTGTTTTCTTTTTTTGAATCATCTGCAGATGTCTTGCATATATGTGATCTTTGAAATCTGCCCATTGAATCCATCCGTTGAAGCATTTAATGCGTTTGACATTTCTGATCTTTGATGGAGACTTTTCTGCATATCTTCTGAATTGCATTCTGGGTCATTGACATAGCAGACTGCTTTTTCACCTAACACCTGAAAAGGTGTATTCCTCTGTCCCATGGTCCTTTCCTTAGCTTCTTTAATACGTCTCTTTGTTGTATACTAATGATATTTTTATGCCATTGGGACTGGTGATTACTTCAATGTTTGTAACCCATTCCACATTTGTTAAGATTTTATCTTTGAACAAATGATCAAGGCCTACAACTTTTGACACAACCAGATGATACTCTACTATTCTTATCGTGGTGTCTTGCCACCTTGGTGCTTGATGCAACCAAACGAGAACACTACGATTTCTCTTAAGGGCTGGCACACTACGATCTTCACTTTCTTGTCATGCAGACTATACGTTTCCAAGAGCACACTACGATCTCTGAGTTGGCTTCGGCAAACGTCTGGATCACACTACGATCTCTGAGTTGGCTTTGGCAAATGTCTGGACCACTCTACGATCACTGAAGAGGCCCTTCAAGGTAGTCATACTACGACCCTTGATGCTCTACGATTTTGCCTTGGCTTCTGCAAATTCTTGCTCAGCTCATTAGACAGCAAATCTGTTTGAAGCCTATCAATTACATTTCATGATATAGATCAACCTAACATCTTTGATCTCTTTATCTATACATTCATTTACAGAATGATGAACATTGAAAGCTTAGATCAACCTAACAATTTTGATCTATCACTAAGTTCTTGTACATATATTCCTTGAAGGACTTCACATATAATCATGAACGTTTACTTTAACCATCAAATCAAGATATGTATTCTTCCAACATACTTGATATGTGACCAATGATATGATAAATAATATGTAAATCCCAAGTGTTATGTAACCTATGGGATATGATGATGATGTTATCCTGGAACTTTAGTAGTTCAGTAAAGTAATGTAAATAGCAATGATGCTATTGTTCTTATGTTTTCTAAAAGATTATGAATGAATAAAAGTTATTATTTTATTCAAAGTGCTATGTATTATGTGATGATCTTTTATGGGATGCAAATTAAGTAGAAAATACTTAAAGGAATTGAGTAATAATCTAATGAGTGTGTTTTAACAGAAAATGCCTCCAAGAAGATGTCAGCCACGACAAAGAACCCCTGAGGGATCTACCAACAATTACAACGCGGAAGCTAACCCCGTTCAGCAGTTAGTGACATTACTGACGGATGAATTACAGAATCAACCGCAGAATCAAGCTGTGACATTTAAAGACTTCAAGGCGGTTGGACCACCAGAATTCTGTGGATCCATGAATCCAGTTGAGGTATAGACCTGGATCATGGAGATAGAGAAAGTGTTTGATGTAGCTAGAGTAGGTGAGAATCAGAATACTTCTTTTCAACATTCATGTTGAAAGCAGAGGCTAGTTATTGGTGGCAAGCCAATAAAACTCGAGGAAGACAAGGGGTGATGACTTGGGATAGGTTTAAGGAGATATTCTTCGAGACTTATTTCCTAGAGAGTTCGAAGAATCAGATGGAGGTACAGTTTTTAGAACTGAAACAGGGCACAATGACGGTATCGGAGTATGCCACAAAATTTAATGAATTAGCGAGGTTTGCGCCATATCAAGTCAACACAGATGAGCGCAAGGCTAGTAGGTTTGAGTAGGGACTGAAAACTTGGTTGTACAGTAGGGTCTCCCTATTCCAACTGAAGACATTCGCAGCGGTGCTTAAGAAGGAAATTCTTGCTGAGGGTGGAGGCGAGGCTGTGACAAAGTACAATCAAGAACAAAGAAAGAAGAAGAATGAGGGTGAAGGTAAGAATGGTGGTGGTAGTGGTGGAAATGGTAGCAATAACCTGAAGTGAAAATGGAATGGAAATGTGGGTGCTGGAAACTGGCAGGTTAACCAGTAGAAGAAGAAGTTCAGAGCATGTGCTACATGCGAGAAGTTTCATGCGGGTGTGTGCTTAAGGGGGAAGCGTGTATGCTTTAACTGTGGCTAGGAGGGTCACATTGGCCCAAATTTCAATCAACCTAAGAATAATGTTTCCTACACGTGCGGGTCAAAGGATCATTTTGCTCATGAGTGCCCTAAAAAGAAAGCTGAAGAGACAACGGGAAACAAGGGAGGTAACAGTGGAGGCATATTAACCATTGCTGGACCAACGTCATCAAACAAACCCACAACCAGAACCTTCAACATGACTATGCAGGATGCAGTACAATCAAAAGATGTTGTGTCAGTTATTATCCCAATCAATGATATAGATGCTTATGTATTATTTGATTCGAGTGCTACTTGCTCGTTTATATCTGATGAATTTTCTAAGAGGTTAGGATTGCCTAGTGAAAAATTGAATTTCCCTTTAAATATAGAAATTGCGAATAAGGAGGTGATTCCTGTTAGGTTCGTATACAAGAATTGTAGGGTGAATATTAAGGGAAATATCATGATGGTAGATTTAATTCCGATAAAACTTGGAGAGTTTGATGTTATTTTGGGAATGAATTGGTTGTTCAATTATAGAGCAAAAATTGATTGCCAAAAGAAATGTGTAAACCTTATGACTCCGTCAAAGGTAGTTTTCTATGGTAGCAGATCATCTAGACATGCGAGATGTCTGACAATTATGCAGGCCAAGAAGTTGTTGAGTCAAGGCTGTGTGGGTTATTTAGCTTACATAGTCGATACTCAGAGGAATGGGGTGAAACTGGAAGAGTTACCATTGGTTAGGGAATTTGTAGATGTGTTTCCGGAGGATTTGCCAGGACTTCCGCCTGACCGAGAGATTGAGTTCATGATTAACTTAGCGCCAGGAACCGCTCCGATATCAAAGGCCCTGTATAGGATGGCTCCGGTAGAAATGAAGGAACTGATGGTACAATTGCAAGAGTTGTTGGACAAGAAATAAATTCAGCCGAGTGTATCGCCGTGGGGAGCACCAATGTTATTCGTAAAGAAGAAGGATGGGTCAATGCGTCTTTGCATTGATTATAGGGAATTAAACAAAGTCACTATTAAGAATAAATATCCATTGCCAAGAATAGATGACTTGTTTGATCAATTGAAGGGTGCTAGATACTTCTCAAAAATAGATTTGAGAAGTGGGTATCACCAATTGAAAGTAACAAAGAAGGATGTACCAAAGATGGCATTTAGAACTCGGTATGGACATTACGAGTTTCTGGTGATGTCTTTCAGATTGACAAATGCCCCTGCAGCATTCATGGATTTGATGAACAGGGTGTTTAAAACATTCTCAGATAAGTTTGTGGTGGTATTCATTGATGACATCCTGGTGTACTCCAAATCTTAAGAAGAACACGTGGAACATTTACGTTTGACGTTGGAGATACTAAGAAAGGAAAAGTTGTACGCGAAATTCTCTAAGTGTGAATTCTGGCTAGAACGTGTACAATTTCTTGGACAAGTGATTGACAAAGATGGGATTTTAGTGGATTCATCAAAATTTGAAGCCGTAATTAATTGGGAACAACCAAGAACACCCTCGGAGGTGAGGAGTTTCTTGGGACTGACCGGCTATTATAGACGGTTTATTCAGGAATTTTCCAAGATTGCCACTCCGTTAACAAATTTGAGAAGGAAAGCTGTAAAATTTGTTTGGACGGAGAAGTGTGAATAGAGTTTTCAAGACTTTAAAAAGAAGTTAAGTGTGGCACTTGTGTTGTCATTACCAGATAATACAGGAAACTTTGTGGTGTATAGTGATGCATTACATAAAGGACTAGGGTGTGTGCTTATGCAAAATGGCAAAGTCATTGCATATGCATCAAGGCAACTGAAGGAATACGAGAAAGGGTATCCGACTCATGATTTAGAGTTGGCTGCAGCGGTATTTGCTCTAAAGATATAGAGACACTATCTCTATGGAGAGAAATGTGAGATATATACAAATCATAAGAGTCTGAAGTATATTTTCACACAAAAGGACCTGAACATGTGTTAAAGGAGATGGATGGAATTAATAAAAGATTATGATTGTGAGATATTTTATCATCTGGGCAAAGCGAATGTGGTTGTAGATGCTTTAAGCAGGAAAGGTCGGGAAAAGTTGATGCTGATAACCACTCAGGAGGAGCTTATTTCAGCAATGACAAAGCTAGAGATGGAAATAAAATTTCCAAAACAATCCAATGAATGACTATTCCAAATAGAAGCTAGTCCAACTTTGGTGGACAACGTAAAGAATGCTCAATACAAGATGAAGAATGTGGAAAAATCAAAGAGAAAGTGGTTGAGGGTAGTGAAGTGAAATACAAGATCGATACTGAAGGGTTACTAAGATTCGAGGGAAGAATTTGGGTTCCAGTAGCACCAGATAATAAAGATGAAATCTTGATTGAAGATCATAACTCAAGATATTCGATTCATCCGGGAAGTACAAAGATGTATCAAGATTTACGATGGCATTTTTGGTGGCCAAACATGAAAAGAGATGTCGTAGAATGTGTTACGAGATGTTTGACATGTCAAAGAGTAAAGGCAGAACACCAGAGGCCAAGCGGATTACTTCTGTGACGCCCCTAAAATAGGTCCACCCGACCCATTCTGAGTCGCCAGATATCACTCTATAAAAATCAAATACAAATTTCATTTATACAACTGTTGAACTGTCGTGCAGAGTACGACAACACATAAGCTGTGAGTTTTAATACAATATTATCTCGTAGACAATATCCAAACTCAAATTGTTACAATGCCATATAAAATACAGCAGCAAATATTTTAAGACCCCAAAGAAGAACGAAAAGATTACTATCATATTCATTCTAATGAGGTGCACTTTTGACGCTTTCAATGTCGGGTTCTCATCACCCTATTGTTGTTCGTCAAAATTAATTATTAAGTGACGTATAAAATACAACACACATATCTTAGGTCCTCAATACAATTATCTGTTGCATGTCATGCCATTTTATAATGTATTGAGAAACTTCGATAGTCTCGGACCATCACACTATTTCCCTGTTATCCCCGCTCGACCCAGCTACACTCTTATTACCTGAAAGGAATTGTGAAGCAAAGGGTGAGCACAAATAGCCTATTAAAGAATATCATGACTAAAGATAATTAAATTATCAATATCCTTCTTCAATAATAAATCAGAGATTTAGAACATATGGTAGATGATAAAACTTTTCAATCATAGTTGCAGCGAAACGAGTAATCCATTAGAAGAGTCAAATAGACCATCAGGTCTATTATCTTCTCCATGTTAAAAGTCCACCAATAATATTTTATCCCTGTAACATCAATCAACAATTCCTGTCCACAATCATATGAATAACTCATAATCTTAATTATGATTCTAAATTCCTCTTCACACCCAGGACGAAGATAATTTTTATCACCTGTCTCTACCTGAAACATCAAAAATCATGGTTATACCAAATCAAAATTCTTGTTCATAATCATACTAATAAATTCATCTATGCACTACGGGCCAAAGATATTCATTAACAATTCATCTTTGCTCTACAGGCCAAAGACATACAACTGTATTATAGAAGAGTTAAGTAGAGCATGATATCTACTATCTTCTACGAATTAAAAGTGTATTATCAATATGTTATCGCTGAGACTCAGCTTAATAATTAATCCACATCATCGAATCATCCCTGTACTACGGCCAAGGATATTCATTAGTATTACGACCACGAATTATCCATGCACTACGGGCCAAGGATATTCGTGTTTTCAATTACGGTCATGATTATACCGAATAATCCCTAGTCATAATCATACCAAGTCCATCTATGCACTACGGGTCAAAGATGACTTTTACCATATCATTTGTAACATTACGGTCATGATTATACCGAATAATCCCTGGTCATAATCATACCAAGTCCATCTATGCACGTAAGCCACAGATGACTTTCAACACAATATAAGCTTGAGGATCATGACAATGATATAAGGAATCAATCAAATGAGATAAAGGATAAATATTAAACATTTATAATATAATTTATCCAGTGTTCAAGAATATCTCAATGTTATCAATCACTTAATAATCTCATAATCCAATATCATTAATATTATAACAATATTTAAAACATTTCTTAAACTTATAAACAATTTATTTTAATTGTTTACACTTTACCAACTAATACATTTAATCATTCAAAAATGCCATACTCATAAGATTTCATCACCAATGATCAAATCTCTCATCAAAAATTTGCATATACCTTATATAGGATTTTCAAGCCATAAAATCCTATTTACCAATTTTTCAACTTCACATAACATATTTAACTCATATGTTCGTAACTAAACTATTTTCATGAAAAATTACCAAATCAACTTATTATTTTTCTATTCTTTGTCCAAACATATATACATATATTTCATACACAACAAGTATTTTTTTTATAATTTTTCAACTACCTTAAGTATTTTTCAAAATCAATTTCTAATTAATTCCTTAAGAAATTAGCTACCTCAAGTTTAACTCCAGAAATTCCCAAATCTTGGCAGGATCTTACACATGTTAATGTGATCTTCGAATTTAAATTTTATGGTCATCGGAGTTATAGAACTCCGGTTATAGCATTTTTCGTCGAAAAACCCTAAATATTGAAATAGTCATAACTTGCTCATTTTAAGTCGAAATGAGCTCATTTTTGGACAGGAGGTACTTTATACCATATATTTTCATGTCCCAAAAGGCTGGAATTTTTCTCACAAATTAAGTGGCCGAAACAACCCTTACAAAATTTTGGGCATTAATTTTTTCTCCTTTTTCACTTTTTCGTGCTTTGTTAAAAATAGTCCATACAAAAATCTACAACTCCTCTTTCAGTGATTCCACTTGGAGATGTTAAAAAACTTGTCATAATATCCTCCCAAATTTTTCCGTAATTTTGAATGTCCAAAAATTACGAAACCGCAAATGGATTTTAACGCGCCATGCAGTAATCCACGTAAATGCATCATTTCCACAATTTAATAAGGAATGAATACGAAGGATCATTCACCATGCATCTGATAGTCCACGCATGTGTTATTCCAACAAAATAATAGATAATGGAACCAGTCATACGTAACGCACGCATGATAGGGATATTCGGCGAGAATAATAAAGAATGGAATAATAGAAGACTTCACCGTGCATTGATAGACCGCATGCAGATAGGTCATTCCAATGAAATAATAAATAATGGAACCAGTCATGCGTAAACGCATTACGCATGTGATATATTCCAACGAACAATAAAGAATGGAATAACAACAAAATTCACCGGGCATGCGATGAATCCGCATGCATGAGTTATTCCAATAGAATAATAAATAATGGAACGAATGTCATGCGTGCATAATACGCATTGCATGGGATATTCCAACGAATAATAAAGAATGGAATAACGAAGAATTTCACCATGTATGCGATACTTGCATAGACAAAGTTATTCCAACATAATAATAAGGAATGGAATAATAATAGCTCTCTTCATGAAAATGAAAGAAATTATACCCCTTACCTTAGAAAGAAACTGGATACTGGAGTAGAGAGGTAGCAGACTTCTCTTCTTCTTTCTCTCTATGATTTCTCTCTATAATAATTTCTCTATAGCTTTAGTGAATTAGTGAGAAATGAAGGAAGAATAAGCTTCTATTTATAGAAAAATATAGTTTCAATAATTGCACGTTTTGGGGCTCAAAAAATTACAGTACAATACCTCCATCTTTTATTTTATTTTTAATTTAGTCCTGCAAGTATTATCAAACTTGCACCACCTCCCCTAATAGTAAATAATGTGAATCAATAGTTCAATCATGTGATTCAATAGTTATAATCATGTGAAAATATGACTAACAGTATAGTACCTCCATCTATACCTCCATCTTTAACTTAGTCATGCAAGTATTATCAATCTTGTACCAACTCCCCTAATAGTACAAGAATGAGAATCAATAGTACACACATGTGAACAAATAGTTATAATCATGTGAATTAATAGAAATTAATTGCTCATTTATCCGGTGAATTACCCGATTGGTCAGTATAACCTCCAGACATCAATTATTATCGAAATAACTGTCGACTTCCACTAACACTAACAATCCCAACACAATGGAAATATTTTTCTCAAAAATTTCAATTTTTGAAATTTTGAAGTTTGACTTTTTCTAAAAAAGTCAACTGTTGACTTTTTTGACCAAAAAGTCAACCCCAACAAATTTTGTGTTTATAGTCTATTTCTACTAATTCCATCGTTCCGGACTCAACGTCCGCGTCTCCAAATTCAACTCCGAACTCAAATTCTATTTTTAATAACATTCATCATTAATATTATAACTCACAATATTTAACAACCAGGTCGTTCCCATGAAAGAGGGGGCTTTTCGATAAGGATTTCTCCTTATTGGCGCGCAATTAGATGACCAAACCTCTCCTTGACAGAACTTCTAGACATTGTAAATATTGTAATTTAATAATATAAATAACTTTGTCGTCTCAATTATTGATTTAATAATATAACATATTATGCAGATGATACTGTGACAATAATCGAATCAATAATATGAGAGATATGATGTAGCAATTACTATAGCAATAATTGAGTATAACTGAGTGACTTCTCACGTAAGCATCAATAATCAATACTATGTGCTACTATGCAACCACACGTATTACTGTACTTTTACTACCGATTATTTTATGACAACTTGCTTACTTTGAAAATTTTTCAAATATGACCCTTAACTTTAAACTTTTATCAATTTAACTATTTACCAAAATAGAAAAATTGAATACTTTTATTTCATAAAATTCGGGGTCTCACAACTTCAACCGTTGGAAATACCAGAGTGAAAGTGGGAACATATCACAATGGATTTTGTGGTAGGTCTTCCAACTACTCAGAGAGGATACGATGTGATTTGGGTGATAGTGGATAGATTGACAAAATCAACATACTTTTTGCCAATAAAGATTAGAATCAATCTTGATCAGTTGGCAAAGTTGTATGTTAAAGAAATCGTTTTGAGATATGGAGTTCTAATGTCAATTGTATCAGATAGAGATCCGCAATTCACATCAAACTTCTGGAAGAGACTATAGAAATGCATGGGAACACAGTTGAGAATGAGTACGGCATACCATCTACAAATAGATGGCCAAAGCGAACGAACAATCCAGACATTGAAAGATATGCTTAGAGCATGCATCATGGATTTCAAAGGGAGTTGGGATGAACAATTACAATTGGCTAAATTCGCCTACAACAACAGTTACCACGCAAGCATTGACATGCCGCCTTACGAAGAATTATACGACAGGAAGTGCAGAACTCCACTATGCTGGGATGAAGTCGGTGAACGTCAACTATTAGGGGCCGAATCGGATACAAAAATCACGCGAGGTTGTTAAATTCATCAGGACAAGATTGGTAGTTGCTCAAGACAGACAGAAGAAGTATGTTGATCAACACCGAAAAGATCGTGAATTCGAATTAGGAAATTTCGTGTTCTTAAAAGTTTCTCCTTGGAAGGGGAAAATTCGTTTTGGTAAAAAGGGGAAGCTAAGCCCAAGGTTTATTAGAACCTTTGAAGTGATGCGAAGAGTAGGAGAAGTAGCTTATGAGGTAGCTTTACCTCCAGAGTTGGAACACGTTCATAATGTTTTTCATGTTTCGGTGTTACGACCGTATAAACCCGATTAGCATGTGATCGAGTACGAACCATTACAGTTCGATAAAGACTTGTCTTATGAAGAGGTTCCTATCCAGATAGTTGACAGGAAAGAACAAGTGCTCAGGAATAAAGTAATACCTTCCGTGAAGGTAATATGGAGGAACCACAATGTTGAAGAGGCTATGTGGGAACTCAAAGCTGAAATGATGAAGAATTACCCTGAGTTATTTGTTTAATATGTGTCTTTGATTCTGGGGACAGAATCTTTGTAAGGAGGGAAGAATGTGATGAATAAATTATTTGAGTTGTGATTCTGGGGACAGAATACTTGTAAGGAGGGAATGATGTAACAATCCAAAATTTTAAATTGTAATTTTAAATATTTATTGAATTATATAAATATTTTATTTATGTATTTATTATTGAATAAATATTTGTTTAATTTAATTTGATTTGATTATTTATTTGTTAAATAAATAATTAATGAGTGAAGGAAATTAATGATTATGAGATAATATTCTAATTTAATTTAATAATTAAGTTAGAGAGTTGATAGGGATTAAATGGATTATTATAATGTTTTTAATTTAATTTGGTGATAAAAGTGTGACAATAAACTATGCTATAAATGAGTTATTAAAATAAATTAAAGGAGTTTAATTTAGTTTTACCAAACAAGGTTAAGGATATTAAGTCTTTATTTTAATTAGTGTTTGCCAAACATAGCCTTATGGATTTTAAATTTTGAATTTGAATTATAATAAATAAAATAAATATAATAAATCAAATAAAATATATAATATCTTTATAACTGATATACGTTTATTACTTTGTAACTGCTAAATTAGTAACTAGGTGTATTATGGACCTATCAGTTTTATTTTACGCTTGGTGTTAGTGGCCTATTCTGATACTAAGAGAAGAAAGAAGGGTTACAGAGAATTTGAGAGACTAGAGAGAGTTTGAGATGAGAGAAAGGTTCTGTGAATTGCAAGCACTTTGTCTTCTAACAAGGGTTAACCAAGCAAGAGAAGGTATTTTACATAACCTTAATATTATATATATATATATATATTATGGCATAATTCCTTAGTTTCTGTGAATTCCATTTTCTTTGAATTGTTGTTATAAACTTAATTATGTGTAAATATAATTGTGATGTTATAACTAGCATCTAGATAAGGATTTAGTGTACCAATTACTTTCTTTACGTTCAAAAAATAAGAAAAATAGTTTTACAGTGAATATGTGTATGAACATGGCTTGTAGGAGTATCAAAATTGATAGTTGATTGTAAGCTAATAGGTAAATTGAGCCTTGATTGTATTAATTCAGTAAGAAAAGAAGAGAACATAGTTTAAATGAACTAAGTTGGTGTATAATTGTGATTACAGTGTTAATTTTGTCAACAATGTCAAAATGGAGTTTTTGGTTTAAAACATGGCATTCAAGGATTTAATTTTTCTGAAGTTGTTGTTTAGTTGTTTTAAATCAGTATATATATGGCGGGTAACGTTTATGTGTAATTTATGTAAGTAATACGTGTTAAATTGGGTGCTAGAAATTAAGATACAGTCAAAATTAGCTTTGCTTCTGTTCTTCGTGCCCAAGTTCTGTAATTCAGCCACCACAACCACCAAACTTCAACACAATGACGCCAAGCCTTGTATAAACCCAACTCCAAGCCAAGCGCCTCGTATGCGCTTATCATCATCATGCATATTACTTAGTCCCTAATTGTAAATCATGGCGCCACAGACACCGATTAGCAAAATGGCCAGAAAGTGTATTTTAATTACACAAATTCTATAATTTTGATATGGTGCAATATTATGACTGTTAAAATGTAATTATTGTTAATTGTGGTATTATAGTGCTAAGAATGAGAATTTTATTAACAATTAACGAGATTTATTATTACATTACTAGTGTAACTTGATTATGTGGTTAAAAATCAAGCCATACATGAAGTAGACACTTAATTGTATGCAAAGTATATGTAGTAACTAATTATGTCATGATGACATGTGTATAGGATATTGTTAATCAAATTATTACTGTTTAGCTTACACGCAAGGTAAGTTTTCTAACCCTAAACTTTCTTTGAGCAAGTTCTCTAACGCTATTGTTACAATTGCGCAAGTTTCTTAACTATAATTATATTGTGCAAGCTTCTAAACCTTACCTCTTAATATTGAACAAGTTTTTCTTATTTTTAACTTGTTTCTTAGTATGAAAGTTTCTTAACTTTGATGCACTCATGTTGAACAAGTTTTATTGTTCAATTACCATTGTACGAAGGGCTGATCCCCCTAAGTACGAGGAGTGTGACGCCCCCAAAATAGATCTAATCCACCCAACCTATTCTGAGTCGCCAAATACATGGTACAGAAATAACTACAACTTCATTATTACAATTGTTGTGCAAAATATGACAACACTTATGTGTGAGTTTAAATACAAATATTATCGTCTAGACAATATCCACACCCAAATAAAGTCCTCATTACAATTATTGATACACTATTTTATAAAATAGTGAGGACTACTAAAATAACTATCTTGAACCATCACTCCACACCCCGACTAGTTCCCGCTATATTCTCGCCTCCTGAGAAGAAAAATGGAACAAAAAGAAAAAGGGTGAGCTCAACTAGCCCAGTAAAGAATGTTCTGACTAAGATAATGTACAACAAATTATCCTTAGTATTCAACTGGGAAAAATCTCATAGAATATAATAGACAAAAAGTTTTAGATCAACAACTACAGCGAAAACAACAATTCATTAAAAGAGTTTAGTAGAGAATAAAACCTACTATCATCTATGAATTTAAAAGTTCATCATAGATATTTTATCTCTGTAACATCAATCAATATACATCTTGAATCAAATAGTCATCTTTGCACTACAGGCCAAAGATATTAATCAGTCGGTCATGTTCATCTCAACACCTGTTCATCTTTGCACTACGGGCCAAAGATATTCATCAAGAAATCATTCATCTTTGCACTATAGGCCAAAGATATTCAGTAATATCATCATTTAGGACTGAGGATGATGAAAAATATTTTTTAAAGAAAACAAATCTAGTGAGACAAAAGAACAAATATTAAGGATTTGTATTTTAGACAATCCAAGTTCAAAAATACTCCATAATAAACTATTGTGGAGCAAAATTCAAAAATGAAGATCAAAACATAGATCCAATCAAAGATAGGAACCATAACAAACAATCTTGGACACAAAAAAGAAAATTTAATTTTTCTGTGAATAGTGTCGTATTTGTGAATAGTGCCGTATACGTGAATAGTGTCGTATACGTGAATAGTAATCCCGACACAAAAAGGTAGAAATTCCACAAGAAAAATCATCATGTTTCGTGAATAGTACTCATGAATAGTAACTCGTGAATAGTAACTCATAAATAGTAACTCGTAAATAATAACTCATGAATAGTAACTCGTGAATAGTAACTCTGACATAAAAATATAAGAATTTCACAAGAAAAATCTTACCAATATTCCGGCATAATGATATTGAAAGAATAATATCATTTTTAAAAAAAATAACATCCTTTACCTCAAAAGAATAGTACTTACGGCTAGAATATCGAGTATAACGTGAAGGAAACTTGCAATCAGATAGCAACACTCAAGATATCTAAATACTCACAAAAATACGCCGATAATATAGAGAGAAAACTTGGGTTTACATTGTGATTTTCAATTCTAACCTAAGCACCCTATTTATAGAAAAATGCTTAGAACACCAAAAGAAGAAAATTTAATAAAATAATATTACTTATTAAATATCATACGCACAATTTGAATTCAGATTTCAGCACATTTACCACACAAGTGGAGCCCACCAAAAATGAAAAACATGTTTTAAACAATTTTTATAATAAAATCAATTCATACTCAATATTTTAGAACTTTAATAATTCATAATAAATAGTCCTTTTATCAAAAAAAATTCAAATCTTATGTTCATTTCATAGGAAAATTAATTCTCTACAACTTTGCAAAAGAAAGTTTTTCTAAATTCCAAACAAAAATTGACCGAAATCCACATACGGACGATTTTACAGGCTATAATCAAATTTTAGTCAAAAATAGGGTCCACCAACACACAAAACATGTGTTAAACATTTTTTGTAACAAAAATACTCCTCCTCATTTATTCATATATCACACATTCATTGTAAAAATATCACCATTATTATATTATTATAATATAATAATATATTTAAATGAATTATTTTATCAGAAAAGATAAAATATCAATTTTCAATAATTGTCACATTAAAAATTTTCTCCATCTATATCCACATAAAATGAATATTTTCATTATCATATAAATCAATAATTAATTATTCACAAATAATATTACAGAATCACAATACTAACAACCAAGCCGTTCCTAGGAAAGAGGGGGCTTCGATAAGGATTTCTCCTTCTTGCCGTAAATTAGGTGACCAAACCTCTCCTTAGATGTAACTTTCTAGACATTGCCAATAATGCTATCTAATAATATTATTTAAATAATATGAATTATTAATTTGATAATGGAAAATATTGTGTAGTGACAATTATTGAAACAACAATAATATAAAATATCAACGTAGCAATTATTGAATCAATAAAATAAAATATTGAACAGTAATTACTGTAACAATTATTGAGTAGTGTCGTCTTACGTAAGAATCAATAATTGGTGCAATGCCGTGTGCTACTGTGCAACATCGCATATTACTGTATTTTAACCACCGGGTATTCCAACAGTATTAACGGTAACCCTTATGCCGTTATTTATAAAAACTCAAGCTTGTCATTTTTTTCATCCAATCGATTTCCGTTATGGGGCCGACAAAAGGCTGCGCCGTCGTAAGAATATTCCCCGACAGCAAGAATATTCCACGACCAAATGAATATTCCCCAACAACAATGAATATTTTATAACCACTTGCTTATTTAAAATATTTACGCATTTTACCCATAACTAACCACATTAATCAAATCAACTCCTTACTATTTCAAAATAATAAATAGAGAAAATTCCATTTTATTAAAAAAAAATGGGGTCTTACAACCTCCCCTCCTTATGAAATTTCATCCTCGAAATTGACGTACGTACCTGGTATTTCGAAAAGGTGAGGATACCTCGTTTTCATTTCTGTTTTCAACTCCCAGGTCATTTCCTCAATAGCATGGTTCCTCTACAAAACTTTGACTTGTGGTATGACCTTTGTGCGTAGGACATGCTCCTTTAGATCTTGACTGGTACTTTCTCGTACGTTAAATCTTTGGTTATCTCATCTGGTTCTAACTCAATATGTGGTTTGGGTCGTTCACATATTTACGTAACATCGATACGTGAAAAACATTATGAACACGCGACATACTTGGCGGTAAAACGAGTCTATAGGCCACAATTCCTATTCGATCGAGGATTTCAAATAGACAAATAAATCGAAGGTTTGAGCTTTCCTCACATCGCCGATTCTCTCTTTTGGAATAACAACTTCTTGCACCTCCTTCTTCATATTCATCAGCTCTAGTGTGTAACTTAAGCGGTTTTAACTTTATCGATTAAAGTCGATTCTACTCGTATATCATCACGTGGGTCCCTATAGTCCTTAACTCTATCTCTATGATTTGTAAGTTATACAAAATGGATCTTTGTATTCGATAATATCGCACTCGTACCCGCATACGATCTTCTACTCAATACGTCAACTACCACGTTCGCTTTTCCAGGATGGTATGGTCAGAACATGTGCCGAAATGAGTCTCCTCTTGAGTTTTTCGAAGCTCTTCCCACATTCCTTGCTCCATTCGAATTTTTTATCTATGAGTTAGCTGAGTTAATGGAGTAGCGATTCAAAAAATCCTTCCACGAATCTCTGATAATAACCAGCTAAGCCTAGAAAGCTACGTATTTCGATTACTAACTTAGGTTGCTCTCAACTGTAACTCATATCCCAATCTTGGATAACACGTCACAATGGCACCTATCAGTTTACTACCGCACGAATATGGCATCCCCTACGGAGAGTTTGGCTTCAGTGCATTCCACAAAGGAAGCCACAAGATAGAGGCTCGGGTACCAACTTCTATAGTTGGGTTTTTAACTCCTGAAGTTCAATAGGAGCCATTCAATATGGGGTTTTAGAAATGGGTTTTGTACCGGGTTCAAATTCGTTAAAAAATTCAATATCACGCTCTGGGAGTAGGCCAAGAATTTCTTCAGGAAATTCACTAACAACAGAAATATCATTCAAATCTGACGTATTTTTGTTTAAATCCATGAAATGGCTAAGAAAGCTTGACATTCGTTTTTCAATAAACGAATGGCTTTATGGCTTTATATGAAAGTGTTTGACTTCAATGGTTTGGTTTCTTGAATTCAAATAAAAGGTTGCTTAGGAATATGAAAACTAACAACCTTACGAAAGCAATCAATTTTGGCATGATGAGTAGTTAACCAATCAATCCCTAAAATCACATTAAAAGCAAGTATCTTTAAAAAGATAGGATCAATAGGTAGGGTAATGGTACCAGTTTGAATCAAGCAAAATTTATAAGCAGTGGACGTAACAAAAGTTTCTCCTAACGGAGTCTCCACAGATAGGTCAAAGTCTAATTTCTCCGGATTCAAGTTTAAATGTTGAGCACAAGCAGGAGAGATAAATGAATGGGTAGAACCGGTATCTAATAAGGTATAGATTTTACAAGAATTTATAATTAACTAACCCGTGATACCTTCGTTCGGGTTCCTCGCATTTTGGCCAGTCACGACAAACGCTCTTCCAGGAACCGCTGACTTTGACTTGTCCAAATCCGCCTCTGGTGACACCGTCCTAGCTGGACTTGATTTTGCTATAGGACAAAATCGAGCTATGTGACCGTCTTTTTCACAACTAAAACATACATTGGAAGGCTGTGAACAGTTTGGACTTATATGTCCCTCCTCTCCACATTTGTAGCATCTAACTGGCGATCGTTCTCCTCCCCTAGAATTTATTATCGGTGGTCTGTGTCGCTTTGACGCCTTCCGCTCATTGTTAAATCTTCTCTTCTTGAAATTTCCACTTGAATTATTTCTTCTATTATCTTGGCCATGATTACCACCGAAGTGGTTACCATTTCTGGCATGATAATTTCCTCCACAATGGTTATCATTGTTCCAATGACCGTTGTCACCGGTACGATTATCATCGTGTTGCTGGTCGCCCGGTTGAACAGACTCATTGTCTCTCTCTAATAATTGAGCCCTGTTCACAACATCTGAATATAGAGAAAATTTATGAGAAATGAGGTATTGACGAATTTCGAGTTTTAAACCTCTCAAGAACATCCGCGTCATACGTTCCTCATTCTCTACCAAATGAGGTGCAAACCTGGATAACTCCGCGAACTTCGCCTCGTACTGGGACACAGTCATGTTGTTCTGTTCCAGTCTAATAAACTCTACCTCCTTCATATGACAAATACTTTCAGGAAAGTACTTGTCATTGAACAGTTTTTGAAATGTTTCCCAAGACATGCTAAGTGCCGCTGGATGGGTACGCTTCACAGATTCCCACCAGTAATCTGCCTCATTACGGAACATAAAAATGGCGAATGGAACCTTCTGTTCCTGCGTGCATCCCAAGACATCGAATATCTTGGTAATTTTTTTGACCCATGTTTCCGCCTTAATCGGATCCGGCTTTCCCCAGAATTCTGGTGGTCCTAACTCTTTGAACTACTTGGTTGTGACAAACCGTGCGCTGTTATCATTTCCACCTGTATTTTGTACACAAGTCTCCCTCGTCTGATTTTGCATGAACTACAAAAAGCTTCAAAACATCCCATTGTTCATCGTCTGATCAGTGGTGTTGTTTACGGGAGGAACATTGTCTTCCTGTTACACGTTCTCCTGATTGGTGAGTAAAGGTGTCTCCACGGTCTCATTTACTCCACTGTTAACATTCTCAGTTGCCATTCTTAAATACTGCCATAAAACAAGGGTTAATTAAACAAATTAACATACCACATATTAACCCTATATTCTGACCGACCAACAAATAAGCTTAGGTAGGACACACTAGTGAAGGATTTACTCGCCTCTCCCCTCCTAGTTCTATTCCCCGATCTCCACCAAGGACCATATCCCTAAGCTCTGATACCAACTGTGACACCCCCAAAATAGATCCAATCCACCCAACCTATTCTGAGTCGCCAAATACATGGTACAGAAACAACTACAACTTCATTATTACAATTGTTGTGCAAAATACGACAACACTTATGTGTGAGTTTAAATACAAATAATATCGTCTAGATAATATCCACACCCAAATAAAGTCCTCATTACAATTATTGATACACTATTTTATAGAATAGTGAGGACTACTAAAATAACTATCTTGAACCATCACTCCACACCCCGACTAGTTCCCGCTATATTCTCGCCTCCTGAGAAGAAAATGGAACAAAAAGGAAAAGGGTGAGCTCAACTAGCCCAATAAAGAATGTTATGACTAAGATAATGTACAACAAATTATCCTTAGTCTTCAATTAGGAAAAATCTCATAGAATATAATAGACAAAAAGTTTTAGATCAACAACTGCAGCGAAAACAACAATTCATTAAAAGAGTTTAGTAGAGAATGAAACTTACTATCATCTATGAATTTAAAAGTCCATCATCGATATTTTATCCCTGTAACATCAATCAATATACATCTTGAATCAAATAGTCATCTTTGCACTACAGGCCAAAGATATTAATCAGTCGGTCATGTTAATCTCAACACCTGTTCATCTTTGCACTACGGGACAAAGATATTCATTAAAAATCATTCATCTTTGCACTACAGGCTAAAGATATTCAGTAATATCATCATTTAGGATTGAGGATGATGAAAAATATATTTTAAAGAAAACGAATCTAGTGAGACAAAAGAACAAATATTAAGGATTCGTATTTTAGACAATCCAAGTTCAAAAATACTCCATAATAAACTATTGTGGAGCAGAATTCAAAAATGCAGATCAAAACATAGATCCAATCAAAGATAAGAACCATAACAAACAATCTTGGACACAAAAAAGAAAATTTAATTTTTCTGTGAATAGTGTCGTATTTGTGAATAGTGTCGTATACGTGAATAGTAACCCCGACACAAAAACGTAGAAATTCCACAAGAAAAATCATCATGTTTCGTGAATAGTACTCATGAATAGTAACTCGTGAATAGTAACTCATAAATAGTAACTCGTAAATAATAACTCATGAATAGTAACTCGTGAATAGTAACTCTGACATAAAAAGATAAGAATTTTACAAGAAAAATCTTACCAATATTCCGACATAATGATATTGAAAGAATAATATCATTTTTTAAAAAAATAACATCCTTTACCTCAAAAGAATAGTACTTCTTGCTAGAATATCAGATATAACGCTGAAGGAAACTTGCACCGTATAGCAACACTCAAGATATCTAAATACTCACAAAAATACGCTCGATAATATAGAGAGAGAAAACTTCAGTTTCTGGTGTGATTTTCAATTCTAACCTAAGCACCCTATTTATAGGAAAATGCTTAGAACACCAAAGAAGAAAATTTAATAAAATAATATTACTTATTAAATATCATACGCACAATTTGAATTCAGATTTCAGCACATTTACCACACAAGTGGAGCCCACCAAAAATGAAAAACATGTTTTAAACAATTTTTATAACAAAATCAATTCAGACTCAATATTCTCGAACTTTAATAATTCATAATAAATAGTCCTTTTATCAAAAAAATTCAAATCTTATGTTCATTTCATAGGAAAATTAATTCTCTACAACTTTGCAAAAGAAAGTTTTTCCAAATTCCAAACAAAAATTGACTGAAATCCACATACGGACGATTTTATAGGCTATAATCAAATTTTAGTCAAAAATAGGGTCCACCAACACACAAAACATGTGTTAAACATTTTTTATAACAAAAATACTTCTCCTCCTCCTTTATTCATATATCACACATTCATTGTAAAAATATCACCATTATTATATTATTATAATATAATAATATATTTAAATGAATTATTTTATCAGAAAAGATAAAATATCAATTTTCAATAATTGTCACATTAAAAATTTTCTCCATCTATATCCACATAAAATGAATATTTTCATTATCATATAAATCAATAATTAATTATTCACAAATAATATTACAGAATCACAATACTAACAACCAAGCCGTTCCTAGGAAAGAGGGGGCTTTCCAATAAGGATTTCTCCTCATCAAGCGCAATGATTAGGTGACCAAACCTCTCCTTATGTAACTTTCTAGACATTGCCAATAATGCTATCAAATAATATTATTCAAATAATATGAATTATTGATCTGATAATGGAAAATATTGTGTAGTGACAATTATTGAAACAACAATAATATAAAATATCAACGTAGCAATTATTGAATCAATAAAATAAAATATTGAACAGTAATTACTGTAACAATTATTGAGTAGTGCCTTCTTACGTAAGAATCAATAATTGGTGCAATGCCGTGTGCTACTGTGTAACATCGCATATTACTGTATTTTAACCACCGGGTATTCCAACAATATTAGCGGTAACCCTTACGCCGTTATTTATAAAAACTCAAGCTAGTTGTTTTCTTCATCCAATCGATTTCTGTTATGGGGCCCACAAAAGGCTACGCCGTCGTACGAATATTCTCCGACAGCAAGAATATTCCATGACCAAACGAATATTCCCCAACAACAATGAATATTTTATAACCACTTGCTTATTTAAAATATTTGCGCATTTTACCCATAACTAATCACATTAATCAAATCAACCCCTTACTATTTCAAAAGAATAAATGGAAGAAATTCTATTTTATTAAAAAAAATAATTGGGGTCTTACAAGGAATCCCTATAGTCGTATGACTATTAAAGTTTAAGTTGAAAGAATACTTATAACTATGGACATAGTTCGTGGTCTTTTTACCCTCGGATATATATTTCAAATTCTATTCCTGATTATTATTGATTAAGCACATTATTCTGTTCTATTGAGCCTATTCATTTGGCAGTTGATATGATGTTTATTCATTGTCATTTCAAGTGAGCATTGTTTGCTCACTCTTGCTTATATAAATATTATAGCTAAAGTTGAGAAAGTCGATGAACCTACCACCAGTAAAGGGAAAGGGTAGATGAACAAGTATTGAAGATTTGTAAACCTGTTGACTTTTATATTGTTAGACTTTATTTTAAATCTTGTGATGTAGTTATTTAGTTTTTCGCACATGATATTTGTATTTAAAGGTTAAATAACCTGGGAGATTTTATTGAGCTTATTGATATAACCCTTTAATGGGAAGGTTTATTATTAAATTTTATTATGTTTGGGTAGTTAGACATGAATGTTTTATCAAGTGAACACCAAATCTTATGGGAATGAAGTACCCTGATTTGGGGGTGTCACAATCCTCATCAGGTAAGCCCTCCTGCTCAACCACTGTAACCAACGGAGATGACTCTCATGGCAGTAGTTGTTCCCAAACCACCTGAATGTTACGAAGCTCCTCCTCTCTAGGCATCTGGGGTCCTTCCTCCTTAGTCTAACTGGATTCTCCTACATTAGCCATCCTGACAACAGAATTTTTAAGTTTTAATTACTAATCATTACTACTAGACACTCACGAGCACATAGGTTGCAATCATATAAGCACATAAGTGTTTTATTACTTCTTCCTTAAAACTCGATAATAGTCTATCACCACTATCTTTTCAAAGGTTACTCCCTAAGGCTTTTCCCCACCTAAGGTTCATAACTTAAGGCTTTGATACCAACTTGTGACACCCCCAAATTTGGGTACTTCATTCCCAAAAGATTTGGTGTTCACTTGATAAAAACATTCATGTCTAACTACCCAAACATAATAAAATTTAACAATAAACCTTCCCATTAAAGGATTACATCAATAAGTTTAATAAAATCTCCCAGGTTATCTAACCTTTAAATACAAACATCAAGTGCGGAAAATTAAATAACTACATCCCAACATTTAAAATAGATTTTGACAATATAAAAGTCAACAGGTTTACAAGTCTTCAACACTTGTTCATCTTTCCTTTTCCTTTACTGGTGGTAGGTTCATCAACCTTCTTAACTTTAGCTGTAATGGTTATATAAACAAGAGTGAGCAAACAATGCTCACTTGAAATGACAATGATAAAACATCATAACAACTGCCAAATGAATAGGCTCAATAGAACTGAATAATGTGCTCTATTAATGATAATAAGGAACAGAATTTGAAATATATATCTGAGGGTCATAAGAGCATGAACTGTGTCCAAAGTTATAAGTATTCTTTCAACTTAAACCTAAACAGTCATAAGACTATAGGGACTTCTCATACTTAGGGGGATCAGCCCTTCGTACAATGTATTGTGCACAAACATCTAAACGCTTATGCATAAATTATCCCCTGTAATAGGGTTGTTAATCTTAGCATTTAGAATACAAGTCCGCACCAAAGTAAGTTTTGTTTGGATAAGTTTCAAGGTGATTTAGAGTTTAACGAACATCAACTAAGGATTAATTGAATAAAATGTAATAACAATATGCTATGGAATAAGTCATAAATGAATCAACATTGTATAGTAAGATCATGCTTTAGAAATGAACTAAAAGCATAAACATTGAATCACATAACATACCTTGCTTGAACAATATTAAGCTAAGGCTAAAATTTTGTTAAGTAAAGAATTGAGTTATTGAGCATGCATAGTAAATAGCAAATTGAACGATAAAACTTGCTCAACATAAGTATATCAGAATTTAGAAGCTTGCATACTAAGAAACAAGTAAAAGTAGGAAACCTTCTCAAAGTAAGAGTTAGGTTAAAAAGTTTTGCACGAACATAATTAAATTGTATAAATAGGATTAGGAATAACTTGCTCAATAATAAACAAGGTAGAGTAAAGAAACTTGCACGATATAATTAGAGTTAAGAAACTTGCACAATCGTAACAATATAGTTAGAGAACTTGCATACTAAGAAACAAGTTAAAGATAAGAAAACTTGCCTTGTGTATAAGCTAAACCGTAATAATTCGATTCAAAATATCCTATACACATATCATTATGACACAATTAGTTACTACATATACTCTGTATACAAATAAGTATCTATTTCATGTATGGATTGGTTTTAATCACATAGTCAAGCCACCTTAGTAACAAAACTCATTAATTATTAATAATATTCTCATTCTTAGTACTATAATACCAAAATCATATCTTAACAGTCATAATATTTCACCTTATAAAAAATTACAGACTTTGTGTAATTAAATTACACTTTCTGGTCATTCTCTAACCTAGGTCTTTGCGGTACTCTAGTTTACATTTGGGAAAGACGCTTTTTGCGGCTCGGTCTTACTCTTCTGAGAGACTTGGCGTTCATGGCGTAGAATTACTGATTTTGGGCACGAAAAACAGAAACAAAGCTAATTTGACCTGGATCTTAATTTCTAGCACCCAATTTCACACGTATAACTTACATAGATTACACATAAACATTACCCATCATATATATATACTAATTTAAAACAACTAAACAACAACTTCAGAAAATTTAAATCCTTGATTGCAATGTTTTAAACAAAAAACTCCATTTTTGACATTGTTGACAAAAATTAACACTGTGATCACAATTATACACCAAATTAATTCATTAAAACTACGTTCTCTTCGTTTCTTACCGAATTAACATATTCAAGACTCAATTTATCTATTAGCTTACAAACTAACTATCAAATTTGGTACTTTCACAAACCATATATATATATATATATATATATATAGTCACTGTAAATAATTTTCTTCCTTTTTAAACGTAATTAACATACAATTCCTTGTCTAAATTTAAACTCTAACACCACCAATACATATAATCACAAGTTATTAGTTGTATATCAACAATTTAAAAAAATTGAATTCACAGAACTTGGAAACATGAATTTTTTTTGCCGTAAATATATATATATATATATATATATATATATATATATATATATGTAATATCAAGGTTATAGAACATACCTTCAATTACTTAGTAATCTTTGCTAACCACAAAGAATTGCTTAGGAACTCAGAAATCTATTCTCAAGTCTCTCTCAAACTCTATCAATTTCTCTCTAAAAACTTTCTTCTCTTTTCTCTTCTTAGGCTTAAGCCAAATGCTTTTCACGTAAAATAAAATATAACTCAAGCCAACGCACAAACCCAAACGTCTAAAACCGACGTTATAATAAATATAATAATAAGTTATCAGTTACCAAAAATTAATATATTATTTATATTTTATTTATTTTATTTATATTATTTATTATAATTAAAATTCAAAATTCAAAAGTCATACGGCTATGTTTGGATAAAACTAATTAAAATAAAGACTTAATATCGTTAAGCCTTGTTTGGCAAAAACTAAATTAAACTCCTTTAATTTATTTTTATAACTCATTAAACATAGTTTATTGTCACACTTTTATTACCAAATTAAATTAAAAATATTATAATAATCCATTTAATCCTATCAACTCTCTAACTTAATTATTAAATTAAATTATCTCATAATAATTAATTTTCTTCACTCATTAATTAATCATTTAACAAATAAATAATCAAATAAAATCAAATTAAACAAATATTTATTCCACAATAAACACATCAATTAAAATATTTATATAATTCAATAAATATTTGAAATTATAATTTAAAATTTTGGATTATTACAATGACAGTCGGCAAATCGTGTCGTAAATGAATCACCTGTTAAGGGTTCAAAATATTTAATTATTGATGGGGACTCAAACCCAATATATATTCCCAGCCTTTTTTGAGGACCCATCTTTGTACGTTGTGGAGGATAAATTGGAACATATACCACACAACCAAATATTCTTAGATGGGAAATATCTGGCTCGTGACCAAAAACCAATTGTAATGGGGAGAATTTGTGATATGATGTTGGCCTAATGCGAATAAGTGTTGCAGCATGTAAAATAGCGTGCCACCAAACAAAGACATGAAGTTTTGTTCTCATGAGCAATGGTCTTGCAATTAACTGGAGGCGTTTAATAAATGATTCAGCAAGACCATTCTGAGTAAGAAAATGGGCAACAGGATGTTCATTATTTATCCCAAGTGACAAGCAATAATCATTAAATGTTTGGGATGTGTATTCACCAGAATTGTCAAGAGGAATAGTCTTGATTGTATGATCCAGAAATTGTGCTCGTAATATAATAATTTGAGCAAGTAATCTCGCAAACGCCAGGTTGCGAGTTGATAATAAACACGCATATAACCATCTTGTAGATGCATCTATTAAAATCATAAAATATCTAAATGGTCCACTTGGTGGGTGAATAGGCCCACAAATATCTCATTGAATACGTTCTAGAAACCTTGGGGATTCAATCTCAACTTTAGCTAGTGATGGTCTAATGACCAATTTGCCTTGAGAAAAAGCAGTACACGAGAATTCCTTAAATTGAAGAATCTTCTGGTTCTTTAATGGATGGCCATGTGAATTCTCAATAATTCTTCGCATCATTATTGATCTAGGATGGCCCAACCGGTCATGACAAATAATAAAATTATTTGGTTCATTGAACTTCTGGTTCATTATTGCATTAACTTCAATTGTACTAATACTTGTATAGTACAAACCTGAAGATAAAACATGTATTTTTTTTCAATATTTGTTTTCTAATAGAGACATTTGATACGATGTAAAGATATTCTTTACCATTGTAATTGATTGTCTCAATATGGTATCCATTAAGTCGTATATCTTTAAAACTTAGCAAATTCCTCCTTGATTTAGTGGAAAACAAGGCATTATCAATAATAAATTTTGTTCTACTAGGAAGCATTATATTGGCTCTTCTAGAGCCTTCAATCAAGACTGCTGAACCTAATATTGTATTCACTTTTGCTTTCATCATTCTTAGATTTAAAAAATATTTCATATGTCTGATAATGTTATGTGTCGTTGCACTATCTGCTAAACATATATATCCACCACTGATATTAGTCTCATTTATAGCATGACGCAAAACCATATTTTTTCATAAAAAGGAATAAATATATAATAAGTTCATAATAAGACATAATATTAATAACATAGTCCATTACATTAAATAAACCATCATGAAATGAAGAAAACAAAATACATTAAAATATATTAGCATAAAAGAAATACATTTAAAAAGGATTAACATAATTTTGAACTAATTATTTTCATTTCAAGAAATATAAACTTGCTCATTATTTTGCTTAAAGAAATCTGCAACGTCAAGGTGTGTCATATCCAAAGGATCAAAATAAATATCATCGTTATCTTGATGTGGATGAGAAAATTTTATTTCTATGTTCTTTTCCTTTCCTTTCAATGAGGACTGATATAAATCAACAAGATGTTTGGCTGTACGACAAGTACAAGACCAATGTCCTTTCATTCCACACCAATAACAAATATTTTCTTCCTTCTTGGTATCTCTGTTATTTATATTCTTTCCATTTTCTTGTTTTTCCTCATTCTTTGAAGGTTTCGTATCATGGTTGTGGTAATTAAACCGTCCTCGCCTGTGGCCACGACCTCTATTACGACCACGACCATAATTATTATTATATCTTGTAACATTCACTTCAGGGAATGGAGCTGAACCAGTCGGTCGTGATTCATGATTTTTCATTAAAAGCTCATTATTTTGTTCAGCCACAAGAAGACATGAAATCAGTTCAGAATATTTCTTAAAACCTCGTTCTCTATATTACTGTTGCGGGAGCACATTCGAGGTATGAAAAGTAGAGAATATTTTTTCTAACATATCTCCATCAGTGATATTATCTCCACAAAATTTTAATTTAGAATTAATTTTAAATATTGCATAATTATATTCACTTACTGATTTAAAATCCTGCAATCGTAAATGTATCTAATCATAACGAGCTTCTGGGAAAATAACTTTGTTTTGATGGTCATATCTTTATTTCAAATTTTTCCAAGGAATAAGATGATCTTTTATTGTGAGATACTCTAATTTCAACTCCTCATGGAGATGATGGTGTAAAAAAATCATGGCCTTTGCCTTGTTTTGACTAGGTGTTTCATTACCATCTTTAATGGTGTCTCCAAGACCCATGGCATCAAGATGAATTTCGGCATCAAGGATCCATGACAAATAATTGTTACCCGTAATATCAAGTTCCAAGAAATCAAGTTTGACAAGATTTGTCATTGTAACTTCATACAAAAAATATCAAAAATCATTAGAAATTTAGTTTATTATAACTATCCACATGTGCATGAATATCTGGTTATAAAAATTATAAAAGCATACAATATATATTTATTTAAGTTTGGCTATGAAAAATCTTTTTATATGTTTACCTTTTTCTCAAATATTTTTCATTATAATAACGTACATTCAAACCAAGTAATACTACTAGTATTATTTTTATAGGGAGTGGGCAGGAGCATAGCTAGGCTAGTTGCTTCTGTGAAGCTTGATGTGTTGAGAAATTATAAATTGAAGTCACAAGTTTACGATGAAAGTAAGACTAGTGAGCAGAACTTTGTTAGGAAACTATTCTGTGTGGTCCTTTGCCAGTATATGTATTTTATTAAAGGTGGTTGGCAAAATTTAGAAGAGAATGAATTTTCAAAACTTTGTTTGGCATGCAGTATGTTGTATATATATATATATATATATATATATATATATATATATATATATATATAAAAAGTGATGTACGTGCAGTTACCTATATGTTCTTTTTTTTAGTGTACATGTACATCACTTTTATATATATATACCTTTTCTTTCAAATCAAATATAATTATCTTCAAGACGAATGTGAGAAGCAATTCGTGCTGATAACGTATTATAAAATATTATTAAAATTAAGAACAAAGATGATTAGAGAAAATAGAGTATTCTCATTATATTTTTGTATGTATCTCATTCACTTTACAATGCTATTATTTATAGATATAAGAACATCAATACTAAGAGGTTACCAAACTCAAAGGTCATGAGTTTCATAACTCAATGAACATGAGAGTTTCAAAACCACTACAATCAAAGATAATAAGAATGAATCTAGACATCCATTATAATTTTATAACATTTTAGACTTTTTAATCTATATAAGAGCGACTTTTTATTTTATTTTTTGAAATTTCACTTTTTGAGAAGTACAATATAATCTCATTAATTATATGAAATTGATATTTCTACACGATTTTTTAATATTTTCACATGAAAAGTGTCGTTATAGATGTATAGCGACGGTTTTTTAGCGACGATTTCCATATAAAAATATCAAAAAGTCATGTAAAAATATCAATTTTTTTATAATATCAAGAACCAATCAAACATCATGGGAAGATGAAGAACTAATATATAAACTCACAAAAAACTTCACATAAAAGAGTAAATACACTTACACTTCACTTAAAAGTAAAAATAAATTTATCTAAATAAGAATCGAACCTTTGACCTAAATGTCACAATATTTCAATATTAATTATAAGAATAGACCTGATTGATTCTATGAAAGTGACTTGATTAAATAAAAAGGATCCAAAATAAGCATCCAA
Source organism: Panax quinquefolius (assembly GCA_020205615.1). Classification (NCBI taxonomy): domain Eukaryota; kingdom Viridiplantae; phylum Streptophyta; class Magnoliopsida; order Apiales; family Araliaceae; genus Panax; species Panax quinquefolius. The sequence continues at coordinate 115,952,001 of CM035153.1, forward strand.
CCTATCTTATACTATAATCTCTCTTTACATAAATAAACCTCTCATTCATAAAAATAATACTTTTAGACACAAAATAAAAACAATGAGAATGAGATCAATTAAGAGTATATATTCCAAATAATTTCTCAAATAATTTTTTTCCTATTCAACTCAACTTAACTAAAGCTTAAGCCCAAATTAGTTGGGACGACTATATCTCTTTTTTTATATAAAAAATATCAATATTTTCTGTCAAAAATATAAATCTATATCTTTTAAAGGAAAAGAAGAAAAATAATCACTTATTGAACTGTGTTACTTTTTTAAATTTCTCTGTATCATTCTTTATTCCCAAAATCTCCTATATATTTTCTTGCCTATATTTTGTACTCTTATTTAAATATTTATTTTTTAATTTATTTACACATAAAATAATAAGAGTAAAAGAACAAAAATAAGAAAAAGGATTCAAATCGATAAATGTAGACGGTCTATTTTGTAATTAATCCACAAGCCAAGGACCATATCCCAAATATTAAAAGAAAAAAAAATTCACGTTCAGCTGATTTTTAGAGAGAGGGAGTGACAGGAGTGAGGAAAAGACTGTTCTTGATTTACCCCTTTTTCCTTATACGGATAAGACCAACAAATTTTTACTGCCAAGCAGTCAAGTTCTTTCATTCCTCTGTTCTATATAAACCTTTCTTTCTCTTCTTCACAATTACAATATCAATTCTGAAGAAATCATTCATTCCTTAAAATTCTTGAATTAATTTTTCTTCGTCTGGGTTTTGCTACATTTGCTAATTGAAGAACTGAAATGACGAATACTCTGCATTCCGTGTTTGGGATTTTCGGTGGGTTTTCATTTCCGTCTACTTTTTCTTGTGATATCGTCGTTTGATATATTTTTTTTCGCTTCTATTTGATTTTTTTAATGGGGTTTTACTTGTTCTTGATTGTAAGTTTAATTCATGGCGGTTTTCTTTTTGTTGTTCTTGAAACAGGGGATTTAACTGGTTTGTTCCTCTTTCTGGCACCAACGTAAGCATTCTAAAAAACTGTTCTTTATATATGATTTAGCAAGATTTGCATGCGATTTCTCAAAATTAAACAGTGAATTTAGTTTCTTCTTTCTTTGTTTCAATTAGAAACTGAATTTGTATGGGTTATTATCCAACTACTCCTCTGTTTCTCTCTCTAAATTTAATGTATATATGTTTCAAACTTGGAAAATCATTCGTTTAGAAGTTGTATTGAAATGTGTTTCATTAATAATTTTCTCTTCATTTTTGTTCTTGAATGTTACTGTTGACATGAGTTGAATTGATTTTATTGCTCTGTTTGTGTTTGTGTATTTGTATTAAACTTTCCTCTTTTGTCCTTTTGGAATCTCATAAGAATTCTATTTGTTTCAAGTATAATTGAAGTCTCTCCCTTTCTCTCTCTATATACATATATACATATATGTATATAATTGTATCTCCAAGTTTCATTCTTTCTTTGTTTTTCAATTACACACTGAATTGTTATGCGTTATAAGATCCTCTGTTCTTTAGTTACCATTTAATTACTGCTCTCCTTTCTCTCCCTGTCTCTCTAAAAGGGCATGTATAAATGTTACAAACTTGGCCTATCATACATTTAGAAGTTAAATTGAATTGGGTTTTATTAATTATTATCTCTTGATTTTGTTCTAGAAAGTTACATTTGTAGAATTAGTGCTCTGTTTTTTTCTGTCTGTATATGTTTCTTTCGAGTACAACTGTAGCACAATTGTGTGTGTGTATATATATATGTGATATAATATATAAGTATATACTAATACAAGTTCTTATTAGGAATTTGTTGGTTGAATGGCAGGATTACATTCAAGAGGATTGTTTTCAGCAAGTCTACAGAGCAATTCTCAGGCATACCATATGTCATGACCCTCCTCAATTGCTTGCTTTCTGCCTGGTAACTTTCCTCTTAGTATTTACATTTTCATCTTTTGAAAATTAACCTTTTTTTACCACTAGAATTTACTGCTAGGAAATTTACAAAGAAAAATGGAAATCATCAGAATTCAGAAGTTTGACAAAAAATCTGTTCAAATTTTAAAATTTAATCATATTCTCCTTCTTTTTCTCCGCTGTTTATTTATCATACTTCAGAAGAAGTGAGCACTTTATTACATAAAGAAGTTGGAAGAATTTTCCTTTTCAATATTTTTATAAATTTGTCTTTTGAGTTTTTACTCATGGTTTGTATTATGAACAATTCATTATATGCCTCTTAGATATCCTTAAAAAGTTACCGACTTTTTTAAACCTTTTGTTACCTTCAGATTATATGTTGAATTACTGATTTACCCCTGTTCTTGAACTCTATATAGGTATGGTTTGCCTTTCGTGTCCCCAAACAACATACTAGTTTCAGTAGTGAATGGGACTGGTGCAGTCATTGAGTCCATTTATGTGCTCATATTCCTCATATATGCCCCCAAGAAAGAGAAGATGAAGATTCTTGGACTCCTCTCCTTCATTCTCACTGTTTTCTGCACTGTTGCATTGGTTTCCCTTTTTGCCCTCCATGATCAGAAGAGGAAGGTGTTCTGTGGCTTTGCTGCTTCAATTTTCTCTGTTATAATGTACGGTTCGCCTCTTTCGGTCATGGTAAGAAATTCTTATTATTTGCCCAAATATATTTGTATTTGTTGTTCTCTAAGTCAATATATAGGCACTGTGAAAATTTATAGTCCAAGAATTTTTATTTATTTATTTCATTTATTTGGTGTAAAAAAAATTCATTTCTGGTGAAATAAGGTGATTTTTTGAAATGTTTTTAATTGTCCCTTTTCAAGTTTTTACAAGAAAATTTTGTGTACCTTTTTTTTCCCGCTCATTTAAGAGTTTTATTCTTATCTGCTAGTGTGTCCCACTTAATAAGTCACTTAATTTGTATTTGTTACTCTCTAAATCAATAATGTATAGGAAATGTGAAAATTTGTAGTCAAAGAATCCTTTTTTCCATTAATTTGGTGTAAAAAAAATTCATTTACGGTAAAATAAGATGATTTTGATATGCATGTGAATGACCCTTTTCAAGTTTTTACAGGTACAGTTTTGTGTACCTTCCTTTGCATCATTTAACAGTGTTGTCCTTATGAGCTAGTGTTCCCACTTAATATGTTTTTATTTTTATTTTTTTTTGTTTAAAAAAACTGCTATTTTATGTGGTTCATTATTAAGCTGTGACAATGCACAGTGAGGTGTGTTTCATCAAGAACTAGGTAGGTAGGTAGATAGATAGATAGGTATACCCAAATATTTGGAATAGGGTACCCACAAAAATATGATGATTGCACTTTCACATTCAGTTAATATTTATATGAAAATTAATATTTTTGCATGTATTTTTGATATTTTTATATAATCGTCTCTTATATAAGATATATAAGAAAGTGAGTCCTACCTTCATGTGAGAGAAGATCGTGTGAAAATATCAAAAACTCATATGAAAATAGTGATCCCCTGTTTATATTTGCAGCACAACAATTATATTTGCTATTTTTTTAAATAATTTTTTCAAATTTGAATTTAATAGTATGTATAATTTGAATGAGCAGAGGATGGTGATCAAATCAAAGAGTGTGGAGTACATGCCATTTTTTCTGTCTCTTTTCAGTTTTCTTTGCGGAACTTCTTGGTTTGTTTATGGTCTGCTGGGAAAAGATCCTTTTGTTGCTGTAAGTAGTAGTAATTTTTTTTACTTTCTATTTTTACCCTTTTTGTTAAAATTTCAAAATTTAATCATGCTGTGCCTTTTTATCTTATGTATATTCTTAACAAAACTATGCTATTTGCAGGTCCCAAATGGTTTTGGATGTGGATTAGGCATACTGCAGTTGATCTTGTATGCCATTTACTGCAAAAACAAAGGCCAAATCAAGAAACCAACTGCTGATGAATCGTCATCCCTAGAGATGGGCCTTGCTATCGGTAACGCCAATGCCGACAAGGCCCCCTTGAGCGAGAATGACGAACGCAAGTGACACTTGTCAGATGGGCAACGTTGACACGCCATTCCCCATTTACTACTCCATCCTTGAGCCTTTTGTCATGCTCATGTTGTTGATTTTGTTGTTGTATTTGATTTCCCTATCTACTATTTCTGTTATTTTTTTTTGTTAGTTTTGGACCAATTTGTGACATTTGCTAATCTGGTGGTATAATACAAACAAAACTAGGATGTGGTGAAATTTTTGGTCCATTTCTTTAGTGGGTTGGTGCTAATTTGTGGAAAAATTTAGTTTCGATGTCAATATGTAATGGTTGTTGCAATATGAAATTACAACGCTGAGTGTAACTTTTGACCAACTTTTTTTCTATATGCCTAGAAAATTTGAATTTATTTATTATTATTATTATTTTTGTTGTGCCCAGAATGTTTCTTAATTAACTGGATTAGCATTACAATGACCTAATTCCCAGAGGATAAAATTATTTATTGTACGACTTTTTAACAATCATATAACAATCCTGTAGCGGAATTGTACGATCACCCAATAAGTATGTTGGACCACCTTCTTATCTAAAAGGTTAACTTATTAGGTTGAGACTCTATCATACTTATTAACCCATCTACACTCTTGAAAAAGCATAGCCGCAAGGAGACCCAGACGCATTATCAAACCACCGGAGAGGTACAGGTTTGATGATATGGTTGCATATGCTTTATCTACTACTAGTGGGGATCCGTCTATGTTTCAGGAAGCTATTACTAGTTTTGAAAGGGATAGTTGGATGGAGGCCATGGTGGAGGAGATGGAGTCATTGAAGAAAAACAAAACTTGGGAATTGTCAGAATTGCCTGAGGGAAAGAAACCAGTGGGGTGCAAATGGGTGTACAAGAAAAAGGAAGTCGCACTGCAAAAAGGAAAGGAAACTAGTTTAAGGCTCGATTGGTAGCAAAGGGATACTCGCAGAGGAAGGGGATTGACTATGATGAGGTGATTTCTCCGGTGGTGAGACACACCTCAATCAGGATTATTTTGACATTGGTGGCTAGCTATGACCTAGAGTTAGAGCAGCTGAATGTGAAGACAGCCTTTCTTCATGGTGATTTGGAGGAAGTGATATTCATGGAGCAGCCTGAGGGGTTCAAGCAGCCGGAGACTGAGCACATGGTATGCATGTTGAAGAAGTCATTGTATGGGCTGAAACAGTCTCCAAGACAATGGTACAAGAAGTTTGATTCCTTCATGATCCAGATTGGGTTCACTCGATGTGAGTATGATTGTTGTGTTTATGTGAAAAGTCTTGAGGATGGTTCCTATATTTTTCTGTTACTGTATGTGGATGACATGCTTATTGCTGCAAAGAGCATGGTTGAACTCAACAGGTTGAAGAACTTGTTGGGAGAGGAGTTTGACATGAAGGACTTGGGTTTCGCTAAGAAAATACTTGGGATGGAGATTCACAGGGATAGAACAGCTGAAAAACTGTGGTTGACACAAAAGAATCATGTGGAGAAAGTGTTGGAGAGGTTTAGTATGGCTAATGCTAAACAGGTTAGCACTTCATCAAGCGAGTCACTTGAGTTATCTACAAAGACAAAGGTCCAAAGTCGGTACCAAGACATTTAGGATATGTCGAACGTGCCCTATGCGAGCGCAATTGGTTGTTTGAAGTATGCGATGGTGTGTACGAGACCCGATTTGGCACATGCAGTCAGCACAGTGAGCAAATACATGGCCAATCCAGGCAGAGAGCACTGGAAAGCTGTTAAGTGGGTGTTCAGATATCTGAGAGGAATGACAAATCACGGGATTATGTTTGCAAAGCAACAAACTCAGATGTTAGTTGTAGGGTATGTGGATGCGAATTATGATGGAAGGTTGGATGATTTGAGATCTACAACAGGGTATGTGTTTAGACTTGCAGGTGGACCGATTTGTTGGAGATCCATGGTTCAATCTCTAGTAGCTCTATCTACTACTGAATCTGAGTATATGGCATTGGCTGAAGCTGGCAAGGAAGCATTTTGGTTGAAGGGTTTTGTGAATGAGCTGGGCATAGATCAAGGTGGAGTACAACTGTATTGTGATAGTCAGAGCGCCATTTACTTGGCAAAGCATCAAGTGTATCACGCAAGGACCAAATATATTAGCGTAAGGTTTCACAAGGTGAGGGAGCTGATAGCTATTGGGGATGTGATATTAGAGAAGGTGCACACTTCTGAAAATGCAGCTGACATGTTGACAAAGACTGTGACCGCGAACAAGTTCAAGCATTGTTTGGACTTGTTCAATATCTCCGAATGTTAGTTTGGAGGATTTCCCCAAAGATCGGATAGGACAAGTGACTTATCTTCGGAATGGACGAGGTTATTCGTCAAGGTGGAGATTATTGGGATATTGTACGATCCATCCCACATCAAATCATCACCATGCAGCACACACCTGTGTAGACTGACCCAATAAGTATGTTGGACCACCTTCTTACCTAAAAGGTTAACCTATTAGGTTGAGGCTCTACAATACTTATTAACCCATCTACACTCTTGAATTTATCCAATGTGGGATTCATGTGAAATATCCCAACAATCTCCACCTTTAACTTGAATACCCATCACAAATATCATACTAGAGTATTCACCATTAAGCACACCTTCTTTGAATCCTTTCAAGAGCCTGCTCGACTCTAATACTACTCCTCCACGCCAGAGCCAAATGTGTCTCAGTAATTTCCTAGAGCCATCCTGAGCCCTGCTCAACCTGATTCAAATACTTCGCCTTTGAGTCCTTCAAGAGCTTTGCTTGACTTTAATATTACTCCAGCACGCCCGGGGCAAACGTGTCTCAGCAACTTCCCTAGAGCCATCCTAATCCCGCTCCACCCGACTCAAATCATCTCGTGCTCCACCTAATTCAACTATATTTACTCCACCCACGAGGCCTGCGAATTTACCCTCACTCTCCCTTCGCATCCTGGAGTTGATACTTGGACTTTATTGGCTCCACCCACGAGGCCTACAAATTTATCCTCGCATTCCCCTCGCACCTTGGAGTTGTTCTTTGGCCCATCGAACCATGAGCTTTGATACCATTTTGTAGCGAAATTGTATGATCCATCCCACATCAATTCATCACCATGCAGCGCACACCTGTGTAGACTGACCCAATAAGTATGTTGGACCACCTTCTTACCTAAAAGGTTAACCTATTCGGTTGAGGCTCTACAATACTTATTAACCCATCTACACTCTTGAATTTATCCAATGTGAGATTCATGTGAAATCTCCCAACAAACTCGGAATAAGACAATGTTCTATAAGTATGATATCAGCTAGTAAGGCATTACCCCTTGCAATATCTTGTTTTTAATTTATTTTTATAGCAAAGGCAAAAATATCTTTATTTCTACAAAAATTTAAAAATGAATACAAAAGATTTGGATTTGATTTTAAATTTTAACAAAATCTGCACGTATGCATAGATTGAGAGTTTTAAATAATTATGAAATATAAACACACTTCATTAAGCAAATTCACATGGCATGCAGTGACATCGAGACTTCCAAAGATTTTTGAAGCTTAACACAAAATTGTTGACATAACCCCGTGTCAATAATTTGTCTTTTTCTTAATATATATATATATATATATATATATATATATATATGGTCTGGATATTAAGCTTACTCTTTATTTAACAAACCTTGCATACCCCCTTTAGCGACGGACTAGGCAACTATTCGGTCCGTCGCTATAGGTTCGGTCCGTCGTTATATGTTGTCCGTCGTTAAAAGTTAAGACGACGATTTTATATATAGCAACGGACCGAATCGTTATCTCAAAGAGGATATGCAAGGTATGTTAGATAAAGGGGTAAGCTTAAGATCTGGACCGATATACGGTCCGGATCTTAAGCTCACCCTTTATTTAGCTCACCTTGCTCACCCCCTTTAGCGATGGATCGGGCGACGATTCGGTCCGTCACTATATATAGAATCGTCGTCTTAGCTTTTAGCGACGGACAACATATAGCGACGGACTGAACATATAGCGACGGACCTAATCATCATCGCCCGATCCGTCATTGAAGGGGGTGAGCAAGGTGAGCTAGATAAGGGGTGAGCTTAAGATCCAGATCAGATATATATATATATATATATATATATATATATAGAGAGAGAGAGAGAGAGTCCTGGATCCAAATGGGGATCCTGACTTTATAAAAATACTCTGGACCTTTTTTTTTTTACTTTTTTTTTAAAACAACTAAAAAAAAGTTTAATATTTTATGGAATTGGAATTTTTACATAATACAGTGTTTTGGGTGTGATTTGGATACATATAACAAAACATGTCTGCAGACATATTTTGTTATATGTATCCAAATGGCCCGAATTTTATTTAGGTCCGGGAGTCCGGACCTGATCCTGATATATATATATATATATATATATATATATATATATATATTAAATGATCTCTAAACACTGCCAACTCTATTAGAGCATCTTCAACAATCTCTTCAACCACTTTGGGATACTCAAATAGGTGAGCTACATTCGAAAAATCCTCTCCAACAACCTCTTCAACCTTAGTCATCAAATATGCAACCTTCTTCTCACTCTTCAAATCTGCAACCTTTTTCTCACTCTTCAAATCTGCAATCTTCTTCTCACTCTTGAAATCTACAATTAAAGATTAAAAACATTTATTACGCTCGATGAATTTGATGTAAAGCTCATTGAATTGAAGAGACTGACGAGAAAAAAATTATTAAAGTAGCAAATAATGCTTTTTAAATTGTCCCATATGTTAACAAACTTCAATTTGAAGAGTTTTTTTTATTATTACTTTTGAAGATGCTCTTAGCAGCACCAAATATCTTATTGTCAAGTCTTACTTGGAGAATCGTTATTGATTTTGTCTTGCCATAAGAAGTATAGTTGAAAACCCCAAAAACCTTATCCAAATTAAAGTAAACCTCAATTGTCTCAAAAATTATTTTGTGTATCTATGAGCATGTACTGTTGATGTGTATTTTTATTGAGTAATGTAATGAGTGGGTAATATATCATGAATTGAGTATTTTTGGATTTGATATATTGTTTGTTTTTAAGTATTTTAAGATATTTTTATTTGTTTAGTTATTATTTTACAGGTTAGGGAAAAACAAGAGCAAAATAGGACTTTTAGCTTCATTAAGGACAAAATTATAAATTCCAGCAAGTCTCCAGCGTTGGGGGTGCTATTCTCTAGTATTAACACATCGTCGGGGCTCTGGGAGTCAGGGAAAAGTGGTAGAGATTTTTGCAAGGCTAAGGAAAAGAAGTTGATTTCTACTCAAAATAAGATTCTATGTAAAGCTAACTTGGAGAGAACAAAAGATATAAAAATGGAGAGGGTTTTGTAACGCCCCCAAATTTAGGTACTTGAAACCCGAACTCGCTGCTTTACGATACCATTTCTATGAGCAGAAATAATATTAATAATAATAACAATAATATAAATATCAAACTTAATTTACATATATCAGAGTCTAATCCCAAGTACGCAACCTTTACTACAATACATTACATGATAGATAATAAATATCATGGTCTAAATATTGTCTAACTATTACAAAAGATACCATTAAACTTATTCTATTTGCTTTCCTTTTTCCATTGTTCTTGGCCGAACCTTCTGGTTGTTCACACTTAGCTGAAAACATTTAAATTAAGCAAGGATGAGCATTTGAGTGCCCAACAAGTAATAGCAATTATAAATATAAGCTGAAAGAAGTAAATATTTTCTTTGTACGACACTTCTACAATGAATCAACAATTGTGAAGTAAGCTGAACCAATAATAATAAAATAACAATTCTATATCAAAATTTTGAAACTACGTATTGACTATAAATGGAGAGTAGTCGACAGACTATGAACTTTGTTTTCAATTTTCGATAAGTTTTAGTAGAACTTCATCCGCAAACCATCATAACTTACGGACACGAGGGTGATCTGCCCAATGTGCCCTGTATTGATCAATACTACATAAGAGAACGATATCATCGTTCATCTTTTCCGCCTTAGGCGCATAAAAGTTTTTCCATGTTCGGGATGTTCATACTTAGTCGGGAATCTAAACCAAAATAATTCGGTTGGATACAATAAAGTTTTATCATGTTCAACGATATATCTAAATCTGTGTCTAGATGGGTCAAATAGCTTAGACGGCTTTTAATTAATTTATACATACTGGAGATCAATAGGTATATATCAACATGTGATTAAATACAATGATTATTCAAGTGGGGACACTTGTATAACCATATTTAGAAATTAATGAACAGAATAAATATCTGAATTATACAATAATATTGTACTAATAAATAATGATCGGCTACATAATCGATAACAATAGTGTTAATATTCTGGCATAATGATAATATAATTCTGAAACTTTCTTACTTATATCCATTGCATAAAGTAAATGCAAAGGTAGGATACTTGCCTGGTCTGCTGCTTATAGTTTCGTAACTTAGTTTTATGTTTTATATCAAGACCTATCATTAATAAGATCATTTGTTCGATTAGAAAAACATAACTTAGCACATAATACTGTTATTTGCAGTTAGCACATAACCTAATCACATTGTCACATAGATTTAACAGTCATTGGATCACAAACAAACACGTATACAAACAAATTATATAAGTCCAGATCAATTTCTGAAATATGTCGGTGTACCGATAGCTTTATCAAGTAATTATAGAGTCTAAAACTCTATTCGGTATCTTTAATATTATTCTGAATAATTTAAATATCAGTCATATAATTTTTCATAGCCTTATAATAATTTTTAAATAATTATTATAATTTATCATGATTTTTCAAACACCAGAATCATTATTAAATGATTTAAATATTAAATAATTCAATTATCATTAATATTTAATTAATATTAAAATATTAATAAAACCATTGCCAAAATATTAAAGTTATTTATAATAACTCAAAATATTTTTAAAGTACTAATATTACCCTTAAATGATTTTTTAAAATGATTAAAATCACTTTTAAATAATTACCATTAATACTTTAATATTAATGCATTATTTATCGAAATATTAAAAGTCATTAATTAAAATTTAAAATATTTTTAATTCGTTTATATCATTTTTTAAATGGTTTTTAAATTAATAAAACCATCTCTAAACTATTTATTTAATATAAATATTAAATAAATTTAATATTAAATTAATATCATTAATATTAAATTATTAATGAAATTATCCTTTAAATATTGAAAGTTATATTTTATAACTTAAAATATTTTTAAACACCTTAGTTTCATTTAAAATAAATTTTATAATATTAAAATTATTTTAAACTACTTTATTTAATATAATTATTAAATAACTCTAATATCATTAATAACAAATAATTAATGAAATTTACCTTTAAATATTAAAAGTTATATTTTATAACTTAAAATATCTTTAAACTCTCTATTTTCATTTAAAATGATTTTTCTAATATTAAAATCATTTTTAGACTAATTTATTTAATATAAATATTAAATAAATCTAACATCACTAATATTAAAATATTAATATTTTTCAAAATATAATAATTAAATAACTTAATTGCTTTTAATATTCCAAAAATATTAAATATTTATGAAATATATTCAAAATTATTAAAAACTAATTTTTAGGAATTTATTTTGTATTTTTCATAATTAAAAACTATTTAATACTAATTATTTAATAAAAATAATTAATTTTGTAATAAAGTGTCGCTAAAGACTGCCTATAGCGACAGAACCGTCACTATAGGCGTTCTTCGTGTTCTTCATCAAACCCAGAAATGCATAAACAATTTACAAGGTGCTCACTTTGACCAGTCACTAAATCATGATCTTGAGGTGTTCTGGCCAGAGTAAAGTGTTTATATTGCAGTACAAATGTAATACTATCATCATCAATCAAGTTCATGGCCAACACATAACAGATCAGTGAGATCTAAGCCCTAGAAAACCTGTCAGACACTGTTCTTCAATTTTTGGGTTTTTCAGAATTGAAGAACAGTTCATGCTACCACACCACAACTTTCTATCCGTATGATGTTTTTATGATTTAAAGCTTTCAATATGTAACCAGCATGTATGACAACAGATTTAATACATATAACACATATAACCACAACACAATCATAAGATATATGCTGGTCAAACATTGTCAGAGATCACGTTCTTGAGATTTCTGGGTTACCCAGAAAACTCAGTCCGTGATCTTCTGGCCTGGTTTGACCAGTCACTGACTTCAATCTGTTTGATGTTTAGGCGATCTAAAAGCTTAAGCTTGTAGTCCAAACAACATACTACAACGTGAATACAACAACCGTAACAAATCAACCAACAACTGTCAGATTTGAGCATTCAAACTTCATGTCAAACCGATCTGGGCAAGTTCTGGGCTGCCCAGATTTGTCAAGTCATGGTCGGTCAACGACCTTTGACCAATAATAAAATGGAATCTGTACATGCTACGACTCTAATTCCAGTTCCAGTTCATAGACCACATGACATACTACAAGTTCATACCTTTAAACAACAAAAACACATAACAGGCTAAGATTTACAGGGTCTGACATTCGGTTGTCAGACTCATTTTAAAATTTTTCCAGATTTTATAAAACACTAGATCTAAGCTTATAAATGTTATGGATCTAACATCTATCAACCCAGATCACTTAGTTATACTCCATACAACATGTTTAACATACAAAAACTAACATCTAACATGAAATCAAAGATCAAATTTTTAGCTTAGGGTTTTATACCTTTCTTGGCTTAATCTTGATTCTGGCTTTCTGATTTGCTATAGGTGTTAGTGGGGCTTTGTTTTGGGACTGATATGCTAAGAGAATTTGTGGTTCTAGAGAGAGAGAGAGATAGAGGGTCTTGGATGAATATTGTGAACAAATGAGACAACTAATGAGAATTTTCTCTCTCATAATCTATATATATATATGATGTTTATAATATGTATGGCTGATGAATATAACTGATTTGCTGGAGATTTAGTCACCTGGTAAGTTAAAGTGGTTCACCAACTACAAGTATGGAAAGATTTACAAGTTAACTTAAATAATGCAAGAGGGGTATAATTATCATTAGCCTTATGATTTTAATGGCAAACATGTAACATGGCAAACCCTTTGGGTTTAACCCTAAGGTTTATCACAAAATTGTAGGATTTCTAGTTAGGGTTTTAAAATAGCAAAAATTAGTTTCTAAAAAATGAAATTTAGGGCTTGCTAATTAGATTAGGTTATCTAATTACATTATACAGGAACATTAGGGGTTTAAAATCCACCAATTTAACATTAAGCTTTATCATTTAGCGATTAGGGTTCCTCATTTAGTAATTAAGGTTTTAAATTAGAAATTAGGGCTTTTAATTTACAATTACGGTTTCGAGTCAATAATTAGGGTTTCTAATTAACCTGGCTTTCCAAATTACTTAAATTATAATTCTAACACTTATTATAATCACATTCACACAATTTTTGACTGATCTTAACTCCGGTTTAAGTTTCAAATCACAGTATCACTAGGTTTTCAAATACTGCACCATAATTGACCAACCATTATCAATACGTACATACATTACATATTTATAGCACTATTAATTAAGTTTAAAAAAATAATTAACTTAACTAATCTGAAATAAATTCACATAATAAAATAAAATAATTATTATAATAATTCTATAATCATTTTATATATTATTTAAATAATATAATAATCATATCTTCATAGAAAATAATTAATAAAAATATTTCTACTATAAAATTAATTATTATAAGAATATAATTTATAATGATCAATAAATCTAAAATAAAATTATTTGTAATCATTCATGTAATAAATATATTTTATATTCATCACATATATACATATACTTTACCTTGCACGCATTCTCACCTTTAAAATAAAATTTTTTTTATACGCAAAATTTCTGATTTAATTATATAGAAAATATCGGGTTATTACAAGTTTGCTATCAAATTTGCACAGAGATTGGCTTGGATAGTTGGATATATAGATTGAAGGTTGCAGAGCATAATAAGGAATTCAGGCTGAAGAATTGAAGACTGAAGAACATCTACTAAAATTTTCTTTTCTTCCTTATTCAGTTTTGTAATTTATTTGTGATGGTTTGTTTGGAATTTTTGATTTTAATTTTCAGCATGAACTAAATTTCTAATTAAGACTGCAATTGAACCTTTTATACTTATGAATTAATTATCTATTGAAGTCCAATTATTTATTCAAATTTAGTTGTCTATCGTATTTTGTGCTTATTGATTAATTGTCTGACTAACAATTAGTTTGATCCACTAGATGAATTTGGGAGATAAAATATAGGGTTAGATCAGAATATGATAGCATGTATTCTTAATTGTTTGCATGGGATGAATAATTAGGGTTCTGAATTGAATATGATATCTCTTTTTACTACATGTAACTTTCGAGAATTGATACTTAATGAATTTGATTCTTTTGTTTTGTATATGAACTAGTAATTTCCCGTGCCTGAAGGCATGGCGTAATGAAAAATTAGATTAAAATTCGAAAAAAACTACATTACCTAAAAACTTTTTGTAACTTAAAATAACTTACAATCACACATAACAATTATCATAATTCACCACACCACCACAATAATTAATTTTCCTTTAAAAATAGATATCCATAAAAATCTAAACCTGTATACAAAACGTAAAAATCATCAATAACAATTTTCATAATTCACCACACCACCATAGTAACAATTATTATTATTATTATTATTATTATTAATTTTATTATAATAATAATAATTATTATTACTATTACAATAACAATTATTATAATTACTATTATTATTATTATTATTATTTATTATTATTAATATTATTATAATTATTACTATTTGTAAGACCCCAACTTTTATGAATAAAGAATAATTTTCTCTCGAAATATATTTTTGAATATTATGGTGTGGATTTGATATAATGTTATAGTTGTGGGTAATATTTAAAAATTTTGCAAAGTAAGCAAGTGGTTATATAATATTCGATTGGTGGGGAATATTCGCTTTTAACGGGGAATATTAAATGCGACGACACAATCATTAATGGACCCCACAATGTAAGTATTATTCGTAGTTAGAAAATGACATAATTATCTTTTTATAAAAATAACTACGGAAGTGTAACGTTAAAACCGTGAACTACCCTAGTAGTAAAGTAAAAAGTCTGATGTCTGGCGTGGTTGCGTAGTAGCACCTGCAGTATTGGTTATTGATGCTTACGTGAGAAATCACTCGGTTATACTCAATTATTGCTATAGTAATTCTGCATCATATCTCTCATATTATTGATTCGATTATTGTCACAGTATCATCTGCATTATATGATATATTATTAAATCAATAATTGAGACGAAAAAGTTATTCATTTTATTAAATTGCAATATTTACAATGTCTAAGAAGTTACGTCGAGGAGAGGTTTGGTCATCTAATTATGCGCCAATAAGGAGAAATCCTTATCGGAAAGCCCCCTCTTTCCTGGGAACGACCTGGTTGTTAAATATTGTGAGTTATAATATTAATGATGAATAAGTTCGTGTTGATTAAAGATGAAATTGATAGTTCCATTGTGTTGGAATTATTAGTGTTAGTGGAAATCGACATTTATTTCGATATTAATTGATGTCTAGAAGTTTTACTGACCAATCGGGTAATTAACCGGATAAATGAGCAATTAATTGCTATTAATTCACATGATTATAACTATTTGTTCACATGTGTGTACTATTGATTCACATTCTTGTACTATTAGGGGAGTTGGTGCAAGATTGATAATACTTGCATGTCTCAGTTAAAAATGGAGGTATAGATGGAGGTACTATACTGTAATTCGTATTTTCACATGATTATAACTATTGATTCACATGATTGAACTATTGATTCACATTATTTACTATTAGGGGAGGTGGTGCAAGTTTGATAATACTTACTGGACTAAATTAAAAATGAAAGAAAAGTTGAAGGTATTGTACTGTAATATTTCGAGCCCCAAAACGTGCAATTATCGAAAATATATTTTCCTATAAATAGAAGTTCATTCTTCCTTCATTTCTCACCAATTCACTAAAGCTATAGAGCAATTATTATAGAGAGAAATTAAAGAGAGAAAGAAGAAGAGAAGTCTGCTACCTCTCTACTCCAGTATCCAGTTTCTTTCTAAGGTAAGGGGTATTTTTTCTTTCGTATTCATGAAGAGAGCTTCTGTTATTCCATTCTTTATTATTATGTTGGAATAACCTATCTATGCAAAGTACCACATACATGCTGAAATTCTTCTGTTATTCCATTCTTTATTATTCTGTTGGAATATCCTGTTTGTGCGGATTATGTTAGACCTGGTTCCATTCTTTATTATTCTGTTGGAATATCCTGTCTATGCGGATTACGCTAGACCTGGTTCCATTCTTTATTATTCTGTTGGAATATCTTGTCGCATGCGTATTCACGCTGAGACACGGTTCCATTCTTTATTATTACATTGGAATAACTTTTCTGCATACGGCCTATCGCATGCATGGTGAATTCTTTGTTATTCCACTCTTTATTATTCTATTGAATATCCTATCTCATGCGGATTACGCTAGACACAGTTCCATTCTTTATTATTACATTTGGAATAACTTTTATGCATGCGGGTCTCGCATGTATGGTGAATTATTCATTATTCCATTCTTTATTATTACATTGGAATTTCACATCTGTATGGATTACGCACGACTGGTTCCATTCTTTATTATTACTGTTAGAATAACCTTTGCCTACATGTGGATTATCACATGCATGGTGAATGATCCTTCGTATTCATTCCTTATTAAATTGTGGAAATGATGCATACTACGTGAATTACCGCATGTCGGGTGAAAATCCATTTGCAGTTTCATATATTCTATGATACTCATTTGGTTAAAGTTTTGGCTTCTATACTCCATGAAATTAGTAGAATATCCTAGATATTTGCGCTTTATCCGATATCTTTTTATGGAAATATTCTTCTGAGCATTCTTGAATTTTACTCCACAAAGCAGTATCATGTTGACAATTTGGACGTAATTGATTTCAAGATAAATTAACTTATAAATCTTTAAAATTTATTCTTGAACTTGTTTTATTGAATTAGTATGTCATTGTCATCATCCTCATGCTTATATTGTGATGAAAGTCATCTTTGGCTTACGTGCATAGATGGACTTGGTATGATTATGACCAGGGATTATTCGGTATAATCATGACCTGTAATGTTATAAATGATGTAAAAGTCCTCAGTAGCCTGTAGTGCATTGATGGACAGTTTTTGGTATGATTATTACCAGGAATTATTCGGTATAATCATGACCATTGATGATTACTATTATTATAATTATTAATATTCTAATAATTACTATAATAATAATAATAATATTAATAATAACAATTATGATTATAATAGTATTATAATTATAATAGTAATAATAATAATAATAATAATTATTATTATTATTATTATAATTAATATAATAATAATTATTATTACTATTACTATTGTTATAATTAATATTATAATTACTATTATTATTATTATTATAATTATTACTATTAATATAATTATTAATTACTATTATTATTATTATTATTATAATTACTATTATTATTATTATTAATTATAATTATTACTATTATTATTATAATTATAATTATTACTATTATAATAATAATTATTACTATTATTATTATTATTATTGTTATTATCATAGTTATTATTGTTGTTATTATTATTACTATTATAAGAATTATTATTATTATTATTATTATTATTATTATTATTATTATTATTATATTAAAAATTATTGCAATAAAAGATTAAATGTAATTACCAAAGATGATGAACAAAGCTCTTTGTTAATTGATTTAATTAGTAAAATTTCTTATCCTGAGCTTAAAGCTCAATATGCTAAACAATTAAAAGATTTGCTAACTAAAGATAATAGAATTAAAGATAAGATTATTAAAGCTAAAGAGAAACCAATATTTAGCCTTAATAAAACCCTTGAGAGATTTAAAACTCCTGTTAAGGAAGTTACCCTTCCAGAATTAAATTAAGAAGTTAATAAACTAAAAAGAGAAATTTCTAATTTAAAGTTAGAAGTTTCTAATTTAAGAAAAGAGTTTGATGACAAAAAATCTGACCTTTAAGTTTATGATTCCTCATCTAGTGATGAAGATCCAGATGAGCCAGAGTCGTCAGGAACTAAAGAAGAGCCAGATCTCTTTGTTTAAGGTCTCTCTCTTAAACAAATTAAAGATATCACCATTCAAAAATGATATATCTCCATTAACTTAGTTGTTGATAAAACCTTTTCAATACAACTTCCTGCTCTAGTTGATACTGGCGCGGATCTTAATTGTATTCAAGAAGGTCTAATCCCAACTAAATACTATAAGAAAACCTTTGAAAAATTAAATTCAGCTAATGGTAGTCAAATGGAGATAAAATATAAACTACCTAGAGTTCATATTTGTCAAGATAATATGTGTTTTAAAACATCATTTGTTTTGATCCGTAATCTTACAGATAAGATTATCTTAGGATTACCATTTATATATTTATTATACCCTTTTATTACTAGTAATGAAGGATTAAGCTGTAGACATTTGGGAAAAAGAATAACATTCAAATTTCTTATTAAACCTAAAGAAAGAGATTTGAGATTTATTCAAGATGAATCCATCTCTAAATCTTTGAATTTATTAAATTGTAAATCCACCCATTTGAATTTCTTAAAGGAAGAAATTAAGTACAAATTTATTGAAGAACAACTTCAGAATAACGAAGTTCAAGAAAAAAATTGAAGAATTAAAAACTTATTTAAAAGACAACCTTTGTTTTGATTCTCCTAATGCCTTTTGGCATCGGAAGAAGCATGTTGTGAGGCTTCCTTACGCTAAGGAATTCAAGGAACATTTGATTCCTACTAAGGCCAGACCGATACAAATGAATCACGAGCAAATTGAGTTATGAAAAAAATGAAATTAATGACCTTATTAAAAAAGGATTAATTAAACCTAGTAAATCTCCTTGGTCATGTCTCGCCTTTTATGTCAACAATGAAGCAGAAAAGGAGAGAGGTGTTCCCCGTCTAATAATCATTTACAAAACGTTAAACAAGGTCTTAGAATGGATTAGGTACCCCCTGCCTAATAAGGATGACCTCATTAATCGGTTAAGTAATGCCACTATCTTCAGTAAATTCGACCTTAAGTCCGATTTCTGGCAAGTTGCCTTTCACCCTGATGATAGGTACAAAACAGCCTTTACTACCCCATTTGGCCATTATGAATGGAATGTTCAGGCATTTGGCCTAAAGAATGCTCCTAGTGAATTTCAAAATATCTTTAATGACATTTTGAATCCTTTCAGTCATTTTGTTGTTGTTTACATTGATGATATTCTCATTTTTTTCAAATCTATTTAAGAACACATTAAACATTTAAAATCGTTCTTCAAAACAGTTAAAGAAAATGGACTTGTTCTTTCACCTTCCAAATGTAGCTTATTTCAAGCTAAAGTTCAGTTTCTTGGTTTAAATATTTATCGCAGACTCATACAGCCTATTGACAGAGCTATTCAATTCACTAATAGATTCCCAGATAAAATTACCAATAAAACCCAACTATAAAGGTTTTTTGGCTCGCTCAATTACATTGGCAAGTTCTATAAAAACCTAAGGAAGATTTGCAAACCTCTCTTTCAGCGTTTGCAAGACAATCCTCCTCCATGGACTGACACTCACACTTCTGTCGTCCAGCAAGTTAAAAAATATGTTAAGGCATTGCCCTGCCTTGGTATTTCCAACGATTCTGCATTCAAAATTGTTGAAACTGATGCCTCTGATATTGGATTCGGAGGTATTCTCAAGCAAAAGTTAACACTCAATTCTCCTGAGCAAATTGTTCATTTTCATTCCGGTGCATGGAATAGTACAAAGTTAAATTAGAACAGTATTAAAAGAGAAATACTTTCTTTAATATTATGTATTAATAAATTCCAAAGTGACTTATTAAATCAAAAGTTTTTAGTTCGTATTGATTGCAAATCTGCAAAATATGTTTTAGAAAAAGATGTTGAAAATATGGCCTCTAAACATTCCTTTGCAAGATGGCAAACCCTTTTTAGTATCTTTGATTTTGAAATTGAGTACATTAAAGGTAGTAACAATTCCATTCCTGATTTTCTCACTCAGGAATTCATTAACACAGGTACCGTGCAAACAAAATGAGTGTTCGAGGAGCATCTTCTTCTCGTGGTCCGGGTCGCCCCTCAGGCCCAAGTAATCAACCAAGAGGAACTTTAGTTCCTCATCCAGTTAACCCAATTCCTCAACCTAACCCAGTCAACAGATTTACTGTCCTTGGTACAATCCCTAAGCCCAACAGTTCAGCCTTAGCCAGTAACCCAGAACCAATTGACCCCTTCTGCAATCAATCTAAGGCCTCCTATTTTTATCTCAGTCTTCCTCCTTCCGAGCATATTCTTAGATGGAATAATCACCTATTTCATATTGAGCCCCATATGAAACCTAAAGATGACCCTATTAAACTTGCCTCACAGTTCTTCCCTTCGGGATGGTACTTCATTCCCCTTGTTCCTTATAAATCCCTTGTGTATTATAATGATATCCTCATTGAAACCAAGTCAGTAAATATTAAACCTATTTATGCTAATAATGATAAGTCTAAAGTACTCTATCATTCCTTATATATTAAACAGTTCATTCAGATGTCTGATTGGGGAAAACATCCCTCCGATCTTATGTAGCTCTCTAATCAAGATAACTCTTTCTGTTAATACAATTATATAGAAGCTTGGTATAAGGTCTTTCTTCACCAAAATGAGTCAAACAGTCATTCGTGGTTTATTCAGTTCGACCACAAGTTCAAAAGTCAAATCCCTTTTTGGTTTACTCTCTGGTGGTCAAGGTTTGGTTCCACCTTTGACCTCTTTCCCGAGCTTTTGCAAGTTCAACTCAGTCATTTTTGTAACCATAGTAAGCACATTCCAAAAAATGATGGTATTCCTGTCATTCTTCAGTTTGTAAGTAAATATAAGATTCCTTAGATTCTTAAATGGCATTATGATATTCAAACTCCAGCTAAGGTTACAGATTTTCAATCCCCAGCTGGCATTGTGGTATCATCCACCACCATTGATCCAATTCCACATGTCTCTCGACAGTTTTTCATTAAATGGTGGGATAAGTTTGATGTTAATAGAATTGTAGGTCAGGTTCAAAAGGAATTTCCAGTTGTCTCTCTCCCAGTTCTCCCTGTATCGGCTATTCCAGCCAATGATTCTTTTAGTAAAACTAAAGATTCAAAACCAAAAGAGTCCAAAGTCATTCCTGCTGCTTCATCCAGTTCCCGTGACATTTCTGATTTTAAGAATTATTCCAGTAAAGAGTTAAAATTAATTGCCTAGGCTTTAAATAAAAGAATTGATGAATTACATGATGTTGCCTCAGCATGTTCTTCGTCCTCTTCAGAGAATGATTCAGCCAGTCAATATGGTGATGATGACCCCTATGGCACCATCGACCTGCAAGATGCTCAGGACCCATTTGCATGACATCCTGTCATCTCAGTCACATTCACCTGCTCCTATAGCCAGACAGTCAAAAGATTCTCTCCACCGAAAGCAGGCATCTGCCTCATGTGCATGTTCTTGCTTTTCACCGAAAGCATCCACTCAGTCAAAAGTTTTGGCTGCTTTGTCAAAAGTTGCCAAAAACATCTGTGAATAGTAAAAAAGTCAGCACTGTTTTACTGTTCATCAATAGTAATTTTTGTCTGTAATCATTCATTTTCTATAATAGTAACTTTTTAATAGTTCTTTCCTTATTCTATAAAAGGAAACCGAACTTAGTTATTGAGGCAGACTTCAAAAGACTCAGAGTTCCTTCTCTGATGAATCTTTAGCCTCTGTTTTCTTCTTCTTCTACCCTTCTAATGTTCTTCTAAGTAAACTTGTAAGTCACTTTCAATTTTTAGTTTTGTTTGTATATATTTTCAGTTATCAATAAAATTATTTTGTTTTAGTAATTAAAATTGTGTTATTATATGCGCCATTCAGTTCTTCTTCTTGTTTATTTGCTTCCGTCCCCAAATGAATGGGGCATATAACAACACAATTTTAATTACTAAAACATAATAATTTTTGATGATAACTCTAAATATATACAAACAAAACTAAAATTGAAAGAAAGTTTATAAGTTTACTTGAAAGAACATTAAAATGAAGAAGAAAGAAGAGAATAAGGCTAAAGATCGAAAAGAAGGAACTCTGAGTCTTTTGAAGTCTGCCTCAATAACTAAGTTCGGGTTTAGGGCTTAGTAACGTCCCCAAATGGTCTTAGAGCCAAGTTGTATTTGTTCTAGTTTCCAGTAAGATCTCAGTAATCGTTTATCTACAACCTTTTTCAAAATTTCTCCTTTACTCCAGTTCCGAAGTCACCTAGCTTACTGTAGTCCACCTTGTTCGTGTCTAACCTTTGTAAGTCTCTTGGGTGAGCAGTGTCTGGTTAAAGAACATAGGTATGAGTTTGCTTAAGGTAAGAAGGGTATGCATGAAAGAACGATGAGTAAAATTTAATTTTGAATCTGGTAAATGATGAATAGATTGTTTAGATCTAACTCCACAATTAGTAACCGGTCGACTTTGCCCCCTGTCCCTGACATAGTTAACCAAGAAGAACACAGTTATGAAAACATTAGTCAAGCTTTACACAATTGGAATATACCCAGAGTTTCCCCTAAAGAAATTTACCAGTCAACTTTTTTAGATAATTTCAAAACTGATTATAATGTAAAAACAGTTGAAAAAGTTTATGCAATTAACAAAGAATACGAAAATTGTAGTCTTTTATCTCCCGATGTTATTAAAAAACATAGGAAGAAAGGTTATAATTTTATTCACATCGGTCTTGTTCAAGTTGCAGTTAAACCATTAAACATTAAAGGAATTAATTCAAGTATCTACCTCTGCCTCAGAGATGCTAGGTTCCTGAATTATTATCCGAGTATGATTGGTTCTATGGAATCAAGTCTGCATAATGGACCTATCCATTTCAATTGCTTTCCTGATTTCACATTAAGCCTAAGTGATCAACATTTATTAAAA
This sequence comes from Panax quinquefolius, assembly GCA_020205615.1. Lineage (NCBI taxonomy): Eukaryota > Viridiplantae > Streptophyta > Magnoliopsida > Apiales > Araliaceae > Panax > Panax quinquefolius. Next base: position 115,975,254 of record CM035153.1, read on the forward strand.
GCTTTGACATTAAACATTAAAACCGCTGGTGAAATTACTCATATGATTGAGGGTTCTCAATCCATATCTTTGATTTATAGGATTTATTATAAGACCATGAAAACGAATTTAAACGTTCATGCTCTTAATAAAAGTCCTAAAGATCAAACTGTTTTAATTCAAAGTTCAACTAGTGGTGCTAATATTCAGATCCCGAGAACCATCCTCTGGAAAGATATTACATTACCTAGTCAATGGACTTTACCCAGTGAAATACCCCCAACAACCTATAGTTAACAACCTGTTAAATATTTAAAATGTTAAACAATTTTCTGATGGAATGATCAAAATAAGTTTTGAGCGTACTAGAAGACCAGTTATTATAAAAGACTTTACTAGTTCTTCAGCACCTTCTATTCATACTAGAAGAGATACTGAAGTTATAAGTAACCCTTCTGTTAGGGATATAAAAATGAAAAGTATCCTTAATCAAGGTCAGGCCAGTCACCCCTGTTATACTCAGAATGACCCTGTAGAAGAAGAAGGTTCTTCTTTTCCTACCCTTTCTGAGTTTCCTACTCAATCAGATTTTGAAATTCCTATTAACAACCAATTAAGAGTCATTAAAAAAGAATTTAAATTAGATTGGGATAATCTTGTTAAAGATTTTAATTCCAAATCTAATAAAAAAAAGACATTTATTTCGTTCTAATCATCCAATTGATAAAGAACGAGATAAAATTGTTAATAGATGGAAATGATTTATTAACAGTGAAAAGATAAACATTAATTTTTACGATTGGTATGATCAATATCGGGTTAAATGTAATGTTATAACTAAAACATAATGGATTAAAGAAGATAAATCAAAAGTTTCTTCTATTCATCCCCCTCTTGACACTGTCCTCCTTCCAGTTAAAAACACATATGTTATTGCCAGTCCTTTTAAGATTTCAGATGGTAATAAAGATGATAAAAAAATTATTGAATAATTAAATTTCAAGAATCAAACTATTATCTAGCAACCGTAGTAAGTAGCGACTAGATAGAATTGAAGAAAAATTTGAAGAAACCATTGTTAAAAAACCCGATTCAAAAATTGAGCAACCTTTATTAAAATTACCTGAAAATAGAAGTAAATTAGGTTTACCTAATAAAGATGGCTAACTTACTCGAGCAATTGATAAATTATTTAAAAAATTAAAAACTAAACCTGAATCAAGTGGTACTATAGCAATCATTGATCAAGTTGAAACCGACAATGAAAGCAATAGCCAGTCAGATCATTCTGATGCCATTTCAGTCTCAGAATTTAATGATCAGTTAAACAAATTAACAGTTAAAAACACTAGCATAACCAGGAATTGATATTCTAGACCTACTCCTCCGGATTTACAATTCGAAGAAAGAAATCTAGATAAACAATTCTCTGTTTCATCTAATAAAATTTATGAATGGAACATAGATGGTTTCAGTGAACAAGAGATTTTGAATAAGTTAAATCATATGTCTATGGTAGCTAATAGCTATATAACTAAATTCAACAATCTGACTCAGCCAGACATTGTTGAGTTAATAGCTAGTGGATTTACTGGTATTCTTAGATTATGGTGGGAAAAAAAATCTCACAGAAGATACTAGACTATCAATAATCCATGCTGTCCAGCTAGATGATGACGGTAACCCCATCTTTGATGAGGATGTTGGTGTTGGACCGCCCGATGGAGTCAATACTTTAATATTTACCATAATTAAACATTTTGTTGGTAATCCTAGTAATATCACTGAGAGAATTCACGATCTATTAAGTAATCTCACTTGTCCCACTCTAAGTGATTTTAGGTGGTACAAAGATGTGTTTACTTCTCGTGTTATGATGCGTAATGATAACAATAAACCATTTTGGAAAGAAAAATTCGTTAATGGTTTACCTTCATTATTCGCTCATAAAGTTTGTGAAGAATTAAGTAAAAATTTAGGATATATTGATTATGATAACCTAACTTATGGTGACATAATCAGTCATATTCAAAAAAATTGGTTTAAAAATGTGTATTGATTTTAAGTTAGCTAAGCAAGCTAGTAAAGATAAGAAAAAAGCCAAGTATGAGTTAGGAACCTTCTGTGAACAATATGGTTTACCCCCTGTTGCTCCCTCTAGAAGGAAGCACCAGCATAAACATATTGATCATCATAGAAGTCACAAGCGTCATAAACAAAAACGCAATTATAAAAAGGATAAAAATCATGAAGAATATTACACTAAACCTAAACCCACAAATAAAAGATACAATAAAAAATCATCTAAAAGGTTTGATAAAAGTAAAATTGTTTGCCACAATTGCGGGCAAAAGGGGCACTACAAAAATGAGTGCAAGATAAAACAAAAATTATCACAATTAAAAATTTCTTGTGAAGATACTGAACAACTATTAGAATTAATGAGGATATAGAACAACGTCGGTAATGATGAAGGTTTTGATATTCCTTATTCATCTAATAACAGAACTAGTAACCATGAAACAGATAGTAACGGTGAAGAAGTTACTATTTGTGCTAATAATTACAATGAAAATTGTTGCAATAAAAGATTAAATGTAATTACCAAAGATGATGAACAAAGCTCTTTGTTCATTGATTTAATTAGTAAAATTTCTAATCCTGAGCTTAAAGCTCAATATACTAAACAACTAAAAGATTTGCTACCTAAAGATAATAGAATTAAAGATAAGATTATTAAAGCTAAAGAGAAACCAATATTTTGCCTTAATAAAACCCTTGAGAGATTTAAAACTCCTGTTAAGGAAGTTACCCTTCCAGAATTAAATAAAGAAGTTAATAAATTAAAAAGAGAAATTTCTAATTTAAATTTAGAAGTTTCTAATTTAAGAAAAGAGTTTGATGACAAAAAATCTGACCTTCAAGTTCATGATTCCTCATCTAGTGATGAAGATCCTGATGAGCCAGAGTTGTCAGGAACTAAAGAAGAGCCAGATCTCTTTGTTCAAGGTCTCTCTCTTAAACGAATTAAAGATATCACTATTCAAAAAGGGTATATCTCCATTAACTTAGTTGTTGATAAAACCTTTTCAATACAACTTCTTGCTCTAGTTGATACTGGTGCGGATCTTAATTATATTCAAGAAGGTCTAATCCCAACAAAATACTATAAGAAAACCTCTAAAAAATTAAATTCAGCTAATGTTAGTCAAATGGAGATAAAATATAAACTGTCTAGAGTTCATATCTGTCAAGATAATATGTGTTTTAAAACATCATTTGTTTTGATCCGTAATCTTACAGATAAGATTATCTTAGGATTACCATTTATATATTTATTATACCCTTTTATTACTAGTAATGAAGGATTAAGCTGTAGATATTTAGGAAAAAGAATAACATTCAAATTTCTTATTAAACCTAAAGAAAGAGATTTGAGATTTATTCAAGATGAATCCATCTCTAAATATTTGAATTTATTAAATTGTAAATCCACCCATTTGAATTTCTTAAAGGATGAAATTAAGTACAAACGTATTGAAGAATAACTTCAGAATAAAGAAGTTCAAGAAAAAAATTAAAGAATTAAAAACTTATTTAAAAAACAACCTTTGTTCTGATTCTCCTAATACCTTTTGGCATCAGAAGAAGCATGTTGTGAGGCTTCCTTACGTAAGGAATTCAAGGAACATTTGATTCCTACTAAGGCCAGGCCGATACAAATGAATCACGAGCAAATGGAGTTATGCAAAAATGAAATTAATGACCTCTTTAAAAAAGGATTAATTAAACCTAGTAAATCTCCTTGGTCATGTCCCGCCTTTTACGTCAACAATGAAGCAGAAAAGGAGAGAGGTGTTCCCCGTCTAGTAATCAATTACAAACCGTTAAACAAGGTCTTAGAATGGATTAGGTACCCCCTGCCTAATAAGGATGACCTCATTAATCGGTTAAGTAATGCCATTATCTTCAGTAAATTCGACCTTAAGTCCGGTTTCTGGAAAGTTACCATTCACCCCGATGATAGGTATAAAACTTCCTTTACTACCCCATTTGGCCATTATGAATGGAATGTTCAGGCATTTGGCCTAAAGAATGCTCCAAGTGAATTTCAAAATATCCTTAATGACATTTTGAATCCTTTCAGTCATTTTGTTGTTGTTTACATTGATGATATTCTCATTTTTTTCAAATCTATTGAAGAACACATTAAACATTTAAAATCGTTCTTCAAAACAGTTAAAAAAAATTGACTTGTTCTTTCACCTTCCAAATGTAGCTTGTTTCAAGCTAAAGTTCGATTTCTTAGTTTAAATATTTATCGCAGACTCATACAAAATTTATCGATCGAGAGCTATTCAATTCACGATGATTCCCGTATAAAATTACCAATAAAACCCAACTACAAAGGTTTTTGGGCTCGCTCAATTACATTGGTAAGTTCTATAAAAATCTCATGAAGATTTGCAAACCTCTCTTTCAGGGTTTGCAAGACAATCCTCCTCCATGGACTGACACTCACACTTCTGTCGTCCTGCAAGTTAAAAAATATGTCAAGGCATTGCCCTGCCTTGGTATTTCCAATGATTCTGCATTCAAAATTGTTGAAACAGATGCCTCTGATATTGAATTCGGAGGTATTCTCAAGCAAAAGTTAACACTCAATTCTCCTGAACAAATTGTTCGTTTTCATTCCGGTGCATGGAATAGTACATAGTTAAATTACATCACTATTAAACAAGAAATACTTTCTTTAGTATTATGTATTAATAAATTCCAAAGTGACTTATTAAATCAAAAGTTTTTAGTTCAGATTGATTGCAAATCAAGAAATATGTTTTAGAAAAGATGTTGAAAACATGGCCTCTAAACATTCCTTTGCAAGATGGCAAACCCTTTTTAGTATCTTTGATTTTGAAATTGAGTACATTAAAGGTAGTAACAATTCCATTCCTGATTTTCTCACTCAGGAATTCATTAACACAGGTACCGTGCAAACAAAATGAGTGTTCGAGGAGCATCTTCTTCTCGTGGTCCGGTCGCCTCGTGCCCCCAAGTAATCAACCAAGAGGAACTTTAGTTCCTCATCCAGTTAACCCAATTCCTCAACCTAACCCAGTTAATGAATTCATAGTCCTTGAACAATCCCTAAGCCCTACAGTTCAAATTTCTTTAGCCAAGAACTCCGAACCAATTGACCCTTTCTCGCAATCAATCTAAGGCCTCCTATTTTTATCTCAATCATCCTCCTTCCGAGCATATTCTTAGATGGAATAATCACCTATTTCATATTGAGCCCCATATGAAACCCAAAGATGACCCTATTAAACTTGCCTCCCCGCTTCTTCCCTTCGGGATGGTACTTCATTCCCTCGCTCCTTATAAATCCTTGTGTATTATAATGATATCCTCATCAAACCAAGTCAAGAAATATTAAACCTATTTATGCTAATAATGATAAGTCTAAAGTACTCTATCATTCCTTATATATTAAATAGTTCATTCAGATGTCCGATTGGGGAAAACATCCTCCGATCTTATGTAGCTCTCTAATCAAGATAACTCTTTCGTTATTATGATTATATGAAGCTTGGTATAAGGTCTTTCTTCACCAAAATGAGTCAAACAACTATTCATGGTTTATTCATTCACCACAAGTTCAAAAGTCAAATCCTTTTTGGTTTACTCTCTCGTGGTCAAGGTTAGAGTCCTTCTCTGACGAATCTTTAGCCTCTTTTCTCTTCTTCATCTACCCTTCTAATGTTCTTTTAAGTAAACTTGTAAGTCACTTTCAATTTTCAGCTTTTGTTTGTATATATTTTCAAGAATAATAATAATAATAATAATAATAATAATTATTATTATTATTATTATAATTTTTACTATTATTATAATAATAATTATTATAATTATTTTTACTATTATTATAATTATAATAATTATTATTACTATTACTATTACTATTATTATAATTATTATAATAATTACTATTATTATTATTATTATTATTATAATTATTACTATTATTATAATAATAATAATAATTATTACTATTATTATTATTAATTATTATTATAATTATTACTATTATTATAATAATTATAATAGTACTAATAATAATAATAATTATTATTACTAATACTATTACTATTAGTATTATTATTATTATTAGTACTATTATAATGATTATTATTATTATTATTACTATTATAATAATTATTTTTATTATTATTATTGTAATAATAATTATCATTATAATTAGTACTATTATTATCTTTATTATTATAATTATTATTATTATAATTATTATCATTATTGTTATTTGATTTGGCCGGGAATTTTTAGTGTGAGATGAAATGTGAGCCTTTAGATTAAGTTGGAAGAATTGTGATGAAATCTGAACCGTCCTTGTGCTTTGTCAAATGAAAGATTCAAAATGGGTTCTGTTTTATTATATAGATATTGCAAGATTAATTGAGTTGAATATTTTTATTAGATCCTTGGGCAAGTGCTTATAAATAATCATGAATTATTGTTAACAATTCAAGTGAATTTAATAATTGGATGAATTGGATATTTGATTTATACTGCATAATTGGGGATATTGTAGTCTTAAGGTTTTATATCTACAATCAATTTTTGTACTAAATTTACTCTTAGGCTAATTTAATTAACATTCATAAGTTTCAGTAGTTTAAATAAAATTGGGTTGATATAAAACTAGTAGTTGGGGTTTATTAGATATAGATTCTTGTGGGTTCGACACTCTCTTATAACTTTATTACTTGTTGATCGTGTATACTTGTACGTAAATATCTCTAACAAAAATCGGACAACAAGTTTTTGGCGTTGTTGCGAGAGAATTTGTGTTTAGTATTTAATTCTATATTAGTTATAATCAATTCAGTCTTAATTTAAACATTTTTATTTTCTTTGTTTATTCCATCTTTGCAGGTTTTTCATCCGTGTATGCACACTAGGTCAAAGGGTAAAGAGAAAATTTTGCCATACGTAGATGATATAGAAAGAAAGTTCTGAAAATTGAAGTTAACTAGTGAGGAAACACAGACGGAAGAAAAATTGGTAGAGCAAACTGACACTCAAGTAAACATGGCTTCAGACGATTAAAAATCACATTGGGATTATGCCATGCCGTTAGTGACAGACATTCAATCCAAGATTTAGAGGTCTTCCATCAATGTGACCAATTTCGAGATTAAACCGGGAACCATTAAGATGTTACATAATTTAGTGTAGTATGGAGGTGGTCTAAATGATGATCCGAATGAACACATTATCATCTTCCTGGAAATCTACGACACATTTAAGTTTAATGGGGTTATAGAGGAGGCAGTAAGATTGAGACTTTTCTCGTTTACACTACGCAATAAGGCGGAAAGTTGGTTGCACTCTTTGCCACCGGGTTCAATTACCACATGGAACAATTTATCTCAAAATTTTCTTGTTAAATTATTCCCACCTGCGAAAAAGGCAAAAATGAGGAATGACATTACCTCATTCCACCAGCTTGATTCAGAGACATTGTATGAGGCATGAGAAAAGTTTAAACATTTACTTCGCAATTGTCCACATCATAGGATCCCAAAATGGTTACAGGTACATACATTTTACAATAGATTGCATGGTCCCACAAGGACGGGTATTGATGCAGCGGCTAAAGGTGCTATTATGGGGAAATTTTTTGATGACGCCTATCAGTTATTAGAAACTATGGAAGCCAACAACTATCAGTGGCCTATGACAAAGTCCAATCCGCCAAAAATAGCAGGGAAGTTGGAATTAGATGTAGTTATATCTTTATCTGCACAAGTAACAACATTGACTAGGAAGATTGAATTATGGGGACCACAAAAAACTTCACAAGTAGTGATGGTTTATGATTTATGTGCAGGAAATCATTCTATAGATCAGTGTGCCATCACTGTGGAGTTACTATAGTTTTTAGGAAATCAAAATCGACCACAACAGCCATATCAGAATGCTTACAATTCGGGGTGGAGGAATCATCCATGTTTTTCTTGGAGTAATAATCAGGCTCAAAACCAAGCTCTAAGGCCACAATATCTATGACGTCCCCAAAATAGGTATACATCACCCATCATGGGTCACCAAATACATGGTACAAAATTCAAATACAAACTTAATTTATATAGTACGACAAAAGAGTAGCTGAGAGTTTTAACATGAATATTGTCTCACAGAAAATATCTAAACTCAAATTGAGTCCTCATTATATTTATTATCACACTATTTCATAAAATAGTGAGGACTACTATAACCACCATCTCGGACTGTCACTCCATTCCCTGTCTTGAGGCATAGGCTATGGCTTTCCCATGTTACATGAGAACACATCCTAACCCTTTGCCTGAAGCATCGCTGTAGATGATAAATCCCTCTGAACCAGATGGTATTGTCAGAACAGATGCTGAAATGAGTCTCCTCTTAAGTTCTTGAAAACTCTTCTCACATTCCTCTCTCCAACTGAATTTTGTATCTTTTCGAGTCAGCTGAGTTAATGGAGTAGCGATTCGAGAAAATCCTTCCACGAATCTCCGATAATTAGCAGCTAAGCCTGAAAAGCTACGTACTTCGGTCACTGACTTAGGTTGCTCCCAGCTTTGTATTGCCTCAATCTTATTGCCTACATAAGTCTCTCTAAAAAGCTTTGTGACACCTGCAAAATAGGTATACATCACCCATCTTGAGTCGCCAAATACATGGTACAGAATACAAATACAAACTTAATTATACAACCGTCCGTAAATAATATATATGAGAAAACATAGTCGAGAGTTTAAACAGAATGTTGCCTTCTAGACAATATCCACTCTCAAATAGAGTCCTCATTACATTTATTGTCACACTATTTTACGTAATAGTGAGGACTACTAATACACCATCTCTAACCATCACTCCATTCCCCGACTAGTCCCTTTTACGCTCATTTCTCAAGGGAACAATGAAAGTAAAAGGGTGAGCTCAACTAGCCTAGTAAGAAATATTATGACTAAGATAATGCGTAATAAATTATCATTAGTCTTCAAAGAATGTTAAACCGATAAAATACAATAAACATCAAGTTTAACTACAGCGGAATAAGCAATCCATTAGAAGAGTCAAGTAGAGCATGATATCTACTATCTTCTATGATTTAAAATGTTTTCATCAATTTTTATCGCTGAGACTCAGCTTAATAAATAAACCACATCATCGAGTCATCCCTGCAATATAGGCCAAGGATATTCATTAAATCATCAATAGTCATGACTATACCGAATAATCCTGAGTCATAATCATACAAAAAACTGTCCATCAATGCACTACAGGCCACTGAGGACTTTTACCACATCATTTATAACATTACAGGTCATGATTATACCGAATAATCCCTGGTCATAATCATACCAAGTCCATCTATGCATGTAAGCCAAAGATGACTTTCATCACAATATAAGTATGATGATGATGACAATGACATAATAATTCAATAAAACAAGTTCAAGAATAAATTTTAAAGATTTATAAGTTAATTTATCCTGAACTCAATAATGTCCAAATTGTCAACATGATACTGCTTTGTGGAGTAAAATTCAAGAATGCTCAGAAGAATATTTCCATGAAAAGATACGGGATGAAGCGCAAATATCCAGGATATTCTACTAATTTCATGGAGTATAGAAGCCAAAACTTTAACTAACTCGAGTATAATAGAATATATGAAACCGCAAATGGATTTTTGCCATGAGCGGTAATCCACGTGATGCATCATTTCCACAATTTAATAAGGAATGAATACGAAGGATCATTCACCATGTATGCTGAAATCCACATGACAGCTTTATTCCAACAAAATAATAAAGAATGGAATAATGTAAGAATTTACCAAAGCGTGTAATCCGCATTGCATGTGTTATTCCAATGTAATAATAAAAATGGAACCAGTCATTCAGAAACCGCATGCATGTGATATTCCAATGTAATAATAAAGAATGGAACTGAGTTATCGTAAACCGCATGCATGTGATGTTCCAAAAGAATAATAAAGAATGGAATAACAATAGAATTCACCGTATGCGATAGATCGCATGCATGTGTTATTCCAATGTAATAATAAAGAATGGAATAATGTAAGAATTTCACCATATATATCGGATTGCCATGTACAAAGTTATTCCAACATAAAAATAAAGAATGGAATAACAGCTCTTACGAGTATTGAAAGAAAATAATTCTCTTCATGAATGCGAAATAATAATACCCCTTACGAGTATTGAAAGAAAATAATTCTCTTCATGAATACGAAAGAAATAATACCCCTTACCTTATAAAAAAGAGTACTCCGACGGGTAGGGCGGGGATATACTTGAAGAAAACTTGCACTATTTTCTACGCTCAAAGCTTTCTTAAACTCTAAAGAAATACGCTCAAGATTATAGAAGAAGAATTCTCTGAACTTCTGGTGTGATTTTCAATTCTAACTAAGCATCCTATTTATAGGAGAATGGAAAGGATACTATGTAATAAAATATAATATATTCTATTTATAATATATATATATATATATATATATTTATATATTTTATTTAAAATCTAATAAAACAAATAACTTTATAAAAGTATTCTGTTTTATATAAAAAGTTTTCTGTTTTATTACATTTATAATAATAATAAAACAAAATTCATCATCATTATTATAATTCACACTATTAATCGACCATGTCGTTCCCAAGAAAGATGGGGCTTTCCAATAAGGATTTCTCCTTATTGGCGCGCAATTAGGTGACCAAACCTCTTCTTGACAGAACTTCTAGACATCGTTAATATTGTAAATAATAATATTAATAATTTTGTTATCTTAATTATTGATTTAATAATATATAAAATATCGACAATAATTAAATCAAATAACGTGAGATACTATGCAACAATTACTGTAGCAATAATTGAACAAAACTGAGTCACTTCTTACGTAAGCATCAACAATCAATACCGTGTGCCACTATGCAACCACGCGTATTACTGTACTTTTAACACCGGGTGTTTCAACAGTTAACGGTAAAACTTCCATCGTTATTTTCATAAAAAATATTTTTGTCGTTTTCTCAATCCGACAATAATTCTGTTGTGGGGTCCACCAATGATTATGCCGTCGTACGAATATTCCCTGTTAAAACGAATATTTCCTGACCAATCGAATATTATATAACAACTTGCGTACTTTATAAAATTTATAAATATTACCCACAACTATAACATTATATCAATTTCACTCCATAATATTAAAAAATGATATTTATAGAAAATTCATTTTTATTCCTAAAAGTTGGGGTCTTACAAGCTTACTCTCTTCTAAATCAAAGTTTTGATCATTTGAAGAATAGAAAATTGGTCAAATTATTTTGAGATAAGTTCTTAAATTTATTTATTGTTATTATCTCATATTTGTGCATAAATATAAATATACAAATAGAAATTGTTACACACACACACACACACAATTTATTCATATCAATAAAAAGACAGTTTTAGATACCATTATTTGGACATATTGTATATCATTCAAACGGTGTTTAACGTTCTAAGTGGCTCTTTATCGATATATAATTTATTTATATAAATATCGTAAAGTAGATCAATTTTAGATACCGATATTTATAGGTATACCTTAAACAAGAATATTATTCGGATGATGTTTGAAGTTCTAAGTGGTCTATTGAAAATATTTATATAAATATTAACAGTGACACTTTAAATTTGGTCAGTTTTAGATACCGATATTTGGAGGTATTCTATAAATAAGAATATCATTCGAACGGTATTTGAAGTTCTAAGTGGCCTTATTTAATATTCATAGGATAGATAGAAGATATCATTATATATATTTTTGATTTAACAAATTTATTTGTTATATCAAGTATCATTTTTTTAATTTATCATACTTGATATCCGTCATTGCAAGTATTTAATTGAACATTTATTTATTTGTGAATCTATCTTCTTAACAAAAAAGCATAACTACAAAACTTGTTTAAACTTTTATACCTTAAATTAAAGTTAAATATATTTTTCATAGAAACACATTCTTTATTTTATAAAAAAATTAAATCTTTATATTATGTCCTAAAACTCAAAATGTATACACGTGTGACCTAGATGCATATTCTCACCTAGATAACGTGTCTTGTATCTGCAATTGATGATCTATGGCTCTGGCATCACAGACTAAGACCTATTAACATGAAGTTAATTAACAACATTTAATCTAAAGAACATGTTCCTGATCTTCCAAAATTAAAATTCTTAAAAGATCATATTTATGAAACATATGAATTAGGAAAACAAATTCATGCATCTCATAAACCTAAACTCACAGTGTCAACCTCTAGAACTATTACATGTGACTTAGTAGGACCTATTCTTAAACATAGCGTCGGTGGTGTTGTATACATTCTAATTTTTGTTGATGATTATTCAATATTTACATGAGTTGATTTTCTGAAATTTAAAAATGAAGCTATAAATTGTTTCTCTGATTTGTGTAAGAAAATTCAGAATCAACAGGGAAACTCTATTATTTATATTCGATCTGATCACGGAAGAGAATTTGACAATTCTAATTTTATTATGTTTTGTGATGAGCACGGTATAAGTCATAACTTCTCTGCTCCTTATACACCACAATCAAATAGTGTAGTTGAAAGGAAAAGTCAAACTTTATAAGAAATGACTAATAATATGTTAAACGAATATCACATTCATAAATATTTTTGGGCTGAAGCTGTGGCAACATCTTGTTATATTTTAAACAGAGTTTTATTAAGACCAATTTTACTCAAAACACCCTATGAGCTTTATTATAAAGAACTCCAAATATAAATTATTTTTGTGTTTTTGGGAGTAAATGTTTTATCCTAAACACTAAAGGACATTTGTTAAAATTTGATCCCAAGTCTGATGAAGAATTTTTTCTGGGATACTCTCTTAATAGTAAATCTTATAGAGTTTTCAACAAGAGGAGTTTAGTTGTTGATGAGTCCATGAATGTAACGTTTGTTGAATCTTAGCCTCCTCCTAAATATAAAGAATTAATTGACAATAATGTTGTCATTGAAGATATTCTTAGAAATATGGAAGAACCAAAACTAGATAATTCATGTCCACCTATTAGTGTTATTCCTCTTGAAATTCCTAATCTCAGTTAAATGACTTACCCAAAGAGTTACACATCATTAAAAATCATCCTATAGAAAATGTGATTGGTGATATTGATAGAGGAATCCTTACTAGATCCCAGTCACATAACTTGACTGGTCATTTATCTTTCTTATCCCACATCAAGCCTAAAAATATAAAAGATGCTTTATTGGATGAAGATTGGATATTGGCCATGCAAGATGAACAATTCACCAGAAATAAAGTCTGGGAATTAGTTCCAAAACCCGAAGATACTTCCATCATTGGAACTCGATGAGTTTTTCGTAATAAGTTAGATGAAAATGGATTAATAGTTTAATTTATTTATTTAATTAAGATTAGAATTGTTCTAATTGATTTATTCACAACCGGTTTAATATGAAGAACCTAAAAGGTCACACTATAAAAGGAAGAATAATTGTTTAAAAAGTTAATGGCATAATCGTAATAATAAGTTAAGTATATTTAATTTAATCTATAGTGATAGAATAAATTAAATAGCTTAATATTTATTATTTAATATTTTGGAAATATTAAATATAAATTAATAAGAGGAGTCTTATTAGTATTATTATTATTATTACAATTATTATAAAGTTAATTCCTAAAGGAGTATGAGAATTATTTAATAAAGTAATCTCATTATTCCTAATAAGATTATGAAGCATAATTAAGTAAAGGAGTTTAATTAATTAAATAAAAACCCTATTCTTAAATAGTTTGGGAGGGTTCCCTACATCTATAAATAAGAAAGTCTTTTTATGGAGAGAGGGTGATACAAGTAACGTGATTTTTCTAAGAGTTTGGAGAATACACCTTTTTTTTTATTGAGATAGGAAAAACTAGGGTTTTTCCAAATACCATTCTTCTTGAGTTTTGTTCTTCCTTGGTGGATCACCTCTAGAGGCCAAACGCTTGGGTGGCTAACGTTGATCAAATGAATTAATCAATCTCGCGTATTCAAGGAGAGCACTCGAATCTTCAAGGGTATGATTCTGATTCTCTTACTCTTTTATAGATTGACAATCAAGCACAAGAACGATAATGGTTTATGGTTTTTAAGAAAATTTTAAAATCCAATTGTATTACGCTTCCACCTTATTTATGTAATTTGATTGCATGTATGCGTTTCTAGCAAACCTAACAGTGGTATCAAAGCCAATCTTGTGCTAATTATCAATCCTCATGATTCCATGTATGTATAATATGCTATTGGATCAAATTTTCTAGGCAACATAAAAAGTTTTCACATTTACGCATCATGGCAATTGCTATTGCCTCTGCTTATTCTTGAGCGTAGTCGCTTCTAACCAGCATTCGCTTCACGAATAAGTAGCGTCCCAGTTCATTCTGGGTGCGCAACATGCTTATTCATGAAATCGTTACATTCTTTGAAGCGGCCTAAATTTTGCCTACATCCTAGTTCATTTTTGGCGCATTAACGCCACTGTATGTAATCAAAATTTTATTGTTTTCTTCAATTGAAATAAATGGTTTATTTAATTGATAAAAGTTTATAATAAAGTAGTTTATTTTATCTGAAATATGATTTCAGATTGCTAAAATTAAAAAGTTTAATTTGGATTTGGATTTTGATTAAAATAAAAGAGTATTTTGTTTCAAAATTAAAATTTAGCAAACCTTTGCCCATTAAATTGATATCAATACATATATGGAATGGATTTATAATTTATGAGATGAATGTTATTTAGTGATGCATATAATGATATGTATAATAATAAAGGAGATTGATTATGGACTATTGACCAATGTGATTAGATTTTATTTTAGTTGGATGCATGAATGTATGAGTTTTATTAAATGGGGTCTGCGTACCTCATCTTTTCTAATTTTTCTTTGATGTAATTTCTATCTTCCTCCTATGTACTTTTCTTTGACTGCTGATCAAGGTTTCTATTTAAATTAAATAGTTTATGTAATAGGATTATATAGAATTACTTGAAAAATTAGAGACCAAGGAGTAAGGAGCGCATGAAGACCCATTTGTAATGGAGTCCGGGTTTAAATGTAATAGTTATGTTTAAATTTAATTCTTTGACCCCAGGGTTTGACCTTTTGGTTCACTTGGTGGCTCTAGTGAACCAAATTAGAATAAAGTCCATAACCAATCCAAGTATAATATAGTATTCTATATGCATGCTTATATATATATATATTATAATATGTAACATGTTTTGCATGTTAATTAATATGATGCGTATTTTATATATATGTGTGCATGCGCGCTAAAGAAGATGAGACAAAATAATAACAAACCCCTCAAAGAAATTATATTAAGTCTAAAGCATTCAAAGATATTTAGAATATCGAACGTCGCCTTCTAGAA
Source organism: Panax quinquefolius (assembly GCA_020205615.1). Classification (NCBI taxonomy): domain Eukaryota; kingdom Viridiplantae; phylum Streptophyta; class Magnoliopsida; order Apiales; family Araliaceae; genus Panax; species Panax quinquefolius. The sequence goes on from CM035153.1 coordinate 115,990,798, forward strand.
TGATAAAAATAATAGAGTATCAAATAAATTACTATAAGTTTGTTGTGTCGCACAAGGCTTATATTAATTTTTTGAGATGTTATTTTATCATATTTGATACTTATAACGAAATCGAACAATGCTGTTTTGTTGTGTTGCACAAAGATAGTGTTTTTCTTTTTGAATATACGAAAGTTCTAGGCTAAACTTAACTTGGATAATTATGATTCAGATGTGTCGCACTTGATTATAATATTCTAAGAGGCAAAATAAAAAAAGTTACATGTTGATGTAATTGACAAGAGTTATCTACCTATTTATTTATATATAGTTTATTGTGTCGCACAAGGTTATATATATTTGAAATGGAATCCTTATTCTCACTAGAAAATCTTTAATTAGATTTTGCCGAACTATATAAGTAAGGATAATATAGTTTGAAGAAAATAATGGGAGATACCAATTTTAAATAAGACCTAATTTATTTTGGTAAATTAATTAAATAATTTTTTGCTAAAAATATTTTCTTTTTCACATGCAGAATTTGAAAATGTTACACTCACTAATTTCACCTTGTAGCATATTGGATGCTAACAAATTGACCAAACCGAATTACACGGACTGGTTAAGAAATCTGACAATAGTTCTCACTGCTGAAAATATTTCTTATGTCCTAAATTCGTCTATCCATGCAAATGTTGTAGATACAGCCTGTGAGGAAGAGATTGATACTTTTAAGAAGTGGCACGATGATGCATTTGTGGCTCAATGCAACATGCTTGCATCCATGAGTAATGAGCTTTAGTGTCAGCATGAAACTATGGACACATCTACTATACTGTTGCACCTCCAAGAGTTATATAGTGAGCAAAGTAAGACTGCTAGATATGAGATATCTAAGGAGCTCTTCCGAGCTTGGAAGACTGAGGGCACTGTCAAGAATATGCATGTGAATGATATTCCTATTTACATATGATTTGATTATGATATGTATATATATGAATGAATATGCAAGTATACTTGCATTAAGAAAAGCTGTAAAGTCCTTTGATAGATAATAGAAACATATGTATAAGGACTTAGAATGAATTGATCAAATGTGTTAGGTTGATCCTACATAAGCAAAACAACTTTGTAAAGTCCTTAAAAAGAAATGATGTATAAGGACTATAAATATACAAAGATCAAGCATGTTAGGTTGATCTTATGATGTAATAGATAGGCTTGTCTGATCGTCGAGCACTACACCAGAAATCGTAGTCTGCCAGGAGAGTTAAGGAAAATTCGAGAGCTATCGAGGCAGAATCGTAGTCTGCAAGATAGTAGATCTCGGAGTTCGTAGACTTCCAGGAGAGACGAGGAAGGATCGTAGTGTGTCGAGGAGAACTTCCTCGTACGTAATCTTTGAGGAAAGTCATGTTCGAGAATCGTGAGAGACACTTACCTACGAGTAGCCGAATCGAGCATCTGCCAAAGTCAGTCAAGAATCATAGACTACACTTAGAGTCGTAGAGTCTACTAATCATACCAGAGGCAGAGATCGTAGTCGAGCAAAATCAGATGAAGACAACAAGCACGATAGAAATCGTAGAGTGTTAAGATCTGATCTTGGAGTTGTAGTGTCTGCACAGCCAAAGCTGAATCATGGAGTGCAGAACTAAGACCTCAACAGATGTGCTCATAATGCCAAGGCAGAATCGTAGAGTAAATACGATTCTCAATGAATGAGCACTCCCTGAATATCCAAAGGAATGAAGCCTCTGGTTGGCACTGCATAGATACGTCCCAGTTGAAGGAAACCAGAGAGCACTCAACGAATGACATGTAAGCTAACAAGAGACCTAAGCACCAACCCAATCAGCATCAAGATTGAGTTATGAAGCCATTTGAGATGAAGTCTTCCACAAGGAGATCCGAGGAAGACTTCTATAACTGACTAAGGAAAGTCAACAAGTGCAGTAGTTGTCAAGTAGAAAGATGATAACAATCTTGGAAGTAACCAAGATCGTAGTGTTTGCTAAACGAAGAAGGAACTAATGTAGTACACACTGAGATACTGGTCAGCCTCTGAAGAACAAGGCTAAAGTGATTAAGCATTGGGTCAGTCCATTGATGATAAGTGAACGGGAGATCACAAGGAGAAAGCAAGCCGGACATGCTAAAAATCGGAAGTGTCTTGTTATTTAGAAGAGGCCAGAGCAAGGAATCAAGCCATCATATTTGAGAACAGTCGAGGCAAACAGAAGTAATGAAGCACTGCACAAAAAGAGGAAGAGGTGTTCTACACTAAAGATCAAGTGAACACTCTTCAAGATCACAGTGTTGTATCTACCAGTCAACAAGACACTACGATCAGGTCTATAAAGACATGCATCAGAATCGTAGAGTTCAAATAGTTGAAGACTGAAGCATTGGCAACGGTTCAATCTGAAGGGTAATATTCGGACAAAAGCTTATTGAGAGCATCGATGCAAGGACAACCTCTGATCGAGAAATCAGAAGGGTGAAATAAAGTTGTCGACCTGCCCAAGATATCAAAGTGACATATCTGACAGGGTTGGTGAAACAACAGACTGCAGTGTCAGGAAGTCAGAAAAAGATGTCATGTCACATTTGCAGTCTACACTAAATAACTCGAGATCTGCGAGGCAATTTGAATAGCTTTCAACGACTACTTTCCAACGGGAAGATTGGGAAGTAGTATAAATCAACAGAGCTTCAAAGATCCAGAGGTGCTGATGATTGTGAAGTTGCAGAATCGTTGAGTTGGTGAATGCTATTGTTGACTCTACGAGTTCCACCAAAGATCAATAGAATAAGTCTCAGTGACATTGAGACTACCAAGGTGGAAGTGAAGCAGCTTTGAAGAAGGACTCATACAGATCAAAGCTTCACTTAACAAAGATGAGAATGCCACTAAAGATGGAAGCCAAGCTGAGAGCCGAGAAGGCCAAAAAGATTGCATTCAGGAAAGTGGCTGAGTACAAAGAAGATTAAGAGAGCTACTCTACAGATCACCATGAACCTAAAGCTAAAACTGAACAAGTGCAAAACCATGTCTGCAAAACATTCAAGAAGGGTTCAGGGATTACTAAGTGCCAGAAGAAGTCTACCAAAAGCTCAAGGACTTAGCAAATCCAGATGGTGATGGTGCACAGCTGACATCAGATGAAGATGAGCTGAAGAGAGTAAAGATCAACTGCACCAAAGAAGATGTGGTCCAGACTCGAAGAAGAATGCAAAGAGGACCACACCAAGCTGCTAAGTACAAAAGATGTTCAGAGTTTAATGACATCTTAGCAGCTCACCACCAACAACATCAACAACTACAACAACAAGAAGCCAGGGCCTGAGGGGTCCTTGTCCAGAGGGACTAAATGAAGATTCCAAACCTGCTGGGCTTGAAGAGTTCCTAGGGAACTAGAGAAGTTCCAAGGCTACTGGCCTTGAAGAGTTCTTAGTGAACTGAAGTCCCAAGGCTGCTGGCCTTGAAGGAATCTTAGTGATTCAGGGTGCTGCCCTTCCTTAGTGAAAATCTTGCTAGTTAAAAGCAGAAGAGTGGATTAGGAGCTTGAGTCTCTGAACCACTTAAAACCCCTTGTGTCTTTTACTTTACGTCATTTACATTATATACTTTAACTGCTATAACTGCTATGTATGTGCTATCTGCTTACTACTAAGTTAACTCTACGAACAATGTATGACTGACTATGAATATATCAATGAAGGGGATCTCTTACTTATTCCGCTTTGCTTGAAAAGATTCTTATATTTGTCACCTGCTACTTAATGAGCAATGCAACTTAAAAGAGAAAAAGTATTTTGAAAATCAAAGGATCTATTCAACCCCCCCTTCTAGATCTATATTGTGCCCACTGGGAACTAACAATTGGTATCAGAGCAGGTTCTCATGCTATATTCAAAAGCTAATCGCTTTGAGTCTAATCCTAGGCACAGACATTGTTCTAAACTTAGTTTACTAGTAAGTCACATGTGATATGAAGATGAGCTCACACATTGGTAATTTTGTGTATAGGTAAATGTGCATATACACCTGAAGCTGCTCAGACTGGTCCATGTTCTTGATTGCCATATCAACAAGACCAATCCTTGCTAGCGGTCAATCTTGTAGTCTGAAGACCAGGCTAGAAAGCTCAGGAGACATCAACAGAAAAGAATCAAATATCCACCAGCCTGAAAAGATGAAAAGGCCATACATGCTAAGAAATCCTTATCCAGAGAAGAAAGAAGAACTTCTCAAACATGTGTCTGGCCAACCTGTAGCTGGATGTAAACCTTGTGAACTTAAGGATGTTAAAGGACTAAAGATGCTGATATTTTCTTAGCTTGCATCTTCAAGACCATGATTGATTGATTGAAGGTCAACTGGAGCAGCTAGCTGTTAGGAGAAATTGAGAAACTATGCACATCAATGCCTAAACTCAGTATATCTTAGATAAATGATTGTTAAGAAACTGACAGTAAAAAGGTACGGTTCCTCACTTATATAAATATGTACATCATGATTGCATCCCTTATGAACTATAAAAGTATTCTTTCAAGGAATCATAATCTACCTAAAAAGGTGAAGAGAGAAAGTACACTGAGGGTGGAAACTCAAATGCCTATAAACTTTCTCTCCATCCAAGTTTGAAGATGACATCTTGAAAGAAATATGAAATGGGTCATAATAGCATCACATGTTAAAATAATTTTATGTGAAGTAATCTTTGCTGATGGGTTAGTATGTATGTACAACCTATGGTCTAAGTGTTTAATAACACAGAGTATGATCAGTTCTACAAGAGCATCTTGAAGATTCGTAGAAACTGATCACCTCCATGAATCAACCAGATACAAATAAATTATAGAGTTGATTCTCACTCTGTGAACATTTAAACCCTGTGAACATAATCTAGCAAATGATGAAACCATCAAAGAAAAAGAGTGGTTTATTAAAATAGCAAATCTCACACACACTCACCATCATGCATCTCAAAATGTATTATCTAAATTAGTTACATGCATGAATATTACTGTTGGTGATCAATATGATGATTATCCAAATATATGAGGAACATGGGTTTAGAAAACTAACCTAGCAGGACCCATTTAATCATGGGTATCAAAAATAGAAATTTATAACCTGCAGGTATCTGGTCCATCTGACCACACTAAGGAATGCTGAAGCAGAAGACTTCAGTCAAGAAAATTCAACCAGCAAAAGGCTTAAGACTGTTCAGAAATGATTTTGATAAAACTCTTATTTGTCAAATCTGTCCTGGAAGACTTGCTGAGCTAATCTGAATGAAGCTCACATTGTTGCTGATCCTTATAAGGAAGCAAATCATTCAACCAAAGATATAATGTGATGCCCCCAAAATAGGTATATATCACCCATCTTAAGTTGCCAAATACATGGTACAAAAATACAAATACAACTTAATAATACAACTGTCGTGTAAAATACGACAAAACATAAATTGAGAGTTTTAATAAGAATATTGTCATCTAGACAATATCCACACTCAAAGGAGTTCTCATTACATTTATTGTCACACTATTTAACAGAATAGTGAGGACTACTAATACTATCATTTGGAACGTCACTCCGTTCCCCGACTAGTCCCGGCTACATTCTCATTTCCTGAAGAGAACAGTAAAAGAAAGGGGTGAGCTCAACTAGCCCAGTAAAAAATATTATGACTAAGATAAGGTAGAATAAATTATCATTATTCTTCAACAATGTTAAACTGATAAAATATAACAAACATCAAGTTTAACTACAGCGGAACAAGCAATCCATTAAAAGAGTCAAGTAGAGAATAAAATCTACTATCTTTTATGATTTAAAAGGTTTTTCATCACTTTTATCATTGGGGACTCAAACAATAAATAATCCACATCATCCCTGCACTACGGGCAAGGATATTCATTAATATCACAACCACAAATTATCCATGCACTACGGGCCAATGAGGACTTTTACCACATCATTTGTAACATTGCGGTCATGATTATACCGAATAATCCCTGGTCATAATCATACCAAGTCCATCTATACACAACAGGCCACATATGACTTTCAACATAATATAAGCATGAGGATGATGACAATGATATAAGAATTCAATAAAACAAGTTCAAGAATTAATTTATCCAGGAACTAATAACGTCCAAATTGTCAACATGATACTTCTTGGTAGAGTAAAATTCAAGAATGCTTAGAAGAATATTTCCATGAAAAGATAGTGGATGAAGCGTAAATATCAAGGATATTCCACTAATTTTATGGAGTATAGAAGTCAAAGCTTTAACCAACTGAGTATAACAAAATATATGAAACTGCAAATGGATTTTCGCCTGCCATGCGGTAATCCACGTAGACAGATCATTTCCACAATTTAATAAGAAATGAATACGAAGGGTCATTCACCATACATGTGGTAATCCACATGTATGAGTTATTCCAATGTAATAATAAAGAATGGAATAACAAAAGAATTCACCATGCATGCGATAGACCACACGACGGGTTATTCCAACGGAATAATAAATAATGGAACTGTGTCACGCGTGAACGCATGTATGTGATATTCCAACGTAATAATAAAGAATGAAATAACAAAAGACCGCACTAGGTATGAGATGTATCAAGATGCATGAGTTATTCCAATGTAATAATAAATAATGGAACCAAAGTCATGCGTAATATGCACGTATACGATATTCCAAATGTAATAATAAAGAATGGAATAACAAAGAGAATTTCACCATGTATGCGGTACTTTCGCATATACAAAGTTATTCCAACATAATAATAAAAAATGGAATAATGTAAGAATTTCACAATGTATGCGTATTAGACATATACAAGTTATTCCGACATAATAATAAAGAAATGGAATAATAGAAGAATTTCACCAAGTATAGGGTAGCTCACAGATACAAAGTTATTCCAATGTAATAATAAAGAATGGAATAATGTGTTCTCTTCATGAATACGAAAGAAATAATACCCTTTACGGCACAAACAAATAATATCCCTTACGAGTACAACAAATAATATCCTTACCTTAGAAGAAACCGGATATAGGAGTAGTGAGAGTAGCGAATACTTTTCTTCTTTCTCTATAGTTTCTCTCTCTAGAGTTTTAGTGAATTCGTAAGAAATAATGAAGGAATGAGCTTCTATTTATAGGAGAATGAACCTGAATAGTAACTAATTCATGAACTATCCAGATTGATTTTCTTTTTAACTATCACGGTCCATATTAAAATGATCATCCATATTAATAAAATATTCTAATAAAACAAAATCTTTTTAAATAAAATATAATATATTCTATTTATAGTCTAATAAAACAAATAACTTTATAAAAGTATTCCGCTTTTATATAAAAAGATTTACTATGCAAATACTATGCGAACACTATGTAAACACTATGCATAATAAAATATAATATATTCTAATTATTGCATAATAAAACAAATAACTTATAAAAGTATTTTGTTTTATATAAAAAGATTTTACTATGCAAAACACTATGCATGCACTATGCAAATACTATGCATAATAAAATATAATATATTCTAATTATTATCTAATAAAACAAATAACTTTATAAAAGTATTCATTTTATATAGAAAGATTTTACTATGCAAAACACTAAGCATAATAGAATATAATATATTCTATTTATAGTCTAGAAATACAAATAACTTTATAAAAGTATTATGTTTTATATAAAAAGCTTTTCTGCTTTTATTACATTAATAATACTAATAAAACAAAATTTATATATATATATATATATATATATATATATATATATATCTAAACTTCCGTGACTTCATAAAAAGACACCTCAATATATTTAACAACATTTATCAACATTATTATAATTCGTAATATTAATCGACCAGGTCGTTCCTAGGAAAGAGAGGGCTTTCCAATAAGGATTTCTCCCTATTGGCGCGGAATTAGGTGACCAAACTTCTCCTTGGCAGAACTTCTAGACATCGTTAATATTGCAAATAATAATATTAATAACTCTGTCATCTCAATTATTGATTTAATAATATATAAAATATCAATAATAATTGAATCAAATAACGTGAGATACTATGCAACAATTAGTGAAGCAATAATTGAACAAAACTGAGTGACTTCTCACGTAAGCATCAATAATCACTACCGTGTGCTACCATGCAACCACCCGTATTACTGTACTTTTACACCGGGTGTTTCAATAGTTAACGGTACAACTTTCGCCGTTATTTTCATAAAATATTTTTTGTCGTTTTCTCAATCCGACAATAATTTCATTGCGGGGTCCACCAATGATTGTGTCGTTGTACGAATATTCGCCGACTAATCGAATATAATACAACAACTTGCATACTTTGCAAAATTTATAAATACTACCCACAACTATAACATTATATCAAATCCACACCATAATATTCAAAAAAATATTTTGAGAAATTTAAATCTTTATTCATAATATTTGGGGTCTCACATGTAAAATGGTCTTAGACGCTCAATCATTCAAAGCATGTCATAAGAGAAGACTCCCCACGTAAGCTCACCACAGAGGAACTCATTACGGGAGCAGAACTCCACAAGTACAAACTGTAAAAGAAGACTACGGATGCTTCCTTACGTGCATGAAGAAAAGGAAATCACACCTCACTGAAAAGAAAGCATCAACCGTGGGAAAGCAGTGATCTGTCTGATGAAGCAGTGTACTAGCTACAGAGTCCCAAAACTTTGTGGCTGATGAACCAAATGAAGATCCATAGTCAGTAGGAACATCTCAAAATGTACTGCTGATAACCTTTCAGCCACCCAACTCAAAACCGTGGAGAGCCTACGATCAAGCATCTGATCGTAGTGGAATAGCAGAAGGACACCATGATTACAGCAAATGCGATTGTCTAAAGATGATAAAGGACCTCCTAACCAGAAAAGATCAAAAGAGATATTAGTGCAAATTACTCCTAAAGCAAATTCATCTGGAAAGCGCCTCAAGGACAAACCTGACCCTTAGCTCACTCTAAGAGGTTGGCCCTTCCTGAGCTACCTTATCCTAGAAGAATTGCTTAATCAAGTTCATCTCAAGAATCAAGACAGTCAACGATCGTAGAGTAGAGTTTGAGAGAACTCAACGATCGTGATGTAACCTCAACGATCGTAGTGCAATCTCAGCAATCGTAGAAACAGACTCAACGATCGCAGTCTTACAAAAGGCTACTTTTAACTCATGAGGAGCTGAAAGAACATGACAATTTCTCAAGCATTCACAGACCCGTTTAGCAGTGTTACATCACTGGGTCAATGTGCAAACCTTTTCTCGGTTGCGTTAGTGCAACTAGTTAAAAACAATAACTGGCGACTCTTACAGTCAAATCGTCGACATTACACATGTCGGAACTTTTTTCACTTGTGATTTCAAACAAATCTCACATAACATGAGAACACCAAAGAACAAGTAATGAAAAAGGGACAAATAAAAATCCCGACGTCGACAAGTATTACATCAATACTATATCACTAATACACCTACATGCCCAGAAACATCAAGATCAAAAATCTACAAGCGGTCAAACTAGGTACCTAGAACACTAACTTTGAATGTTCTTGAGGGTTCAAGAACACCTATAGCGACAGTTTTGTCGTGATAGGCCCTTTTAGCGACAATTTATATAAAAATGAATTATTTAAATTAAATATTTAGAATAAAATGGAAAATAATTATGAAAAATTCATAATTAATTTGAAAAAATTATTTTAAGGTATAAAAATTAACTTTTAATAATTTGGAATATATTTCATTAATATTTTAATTTATTTAAATATTATTGATATTTAATTTAATTAATAATTATATTAAATAAATTACTTAAAATGATTTTAATATTTTAAAAATCATTTATAAATATATTAAAGTGTTAGAAAATATTTGAAGTTATTTTGAATGACTTTTAATATTTTGGTATAAATTTCATTAATAATTTAATATTAACGATAATAATTTATTTAATAATTGTTTTAAATAAATTATGGAAAAATAGTTTTAATGTTTTAAAAATCATATAAAAATGATTAAAATGTTTTAAAAATATTTTAAGTTATAATACATAACTTTTAATATTTTTAATGAAATACATTAATATTTTAATATTAATGGCAATTATTTAATAATGGTTTTAAATATTTTAAAATTATTTAAAGGTAATATTAAGGAATTAAAATACCTTGAGATATTATAAATAACTTATAATATTATGTCATGTATTTCATTAATTTTTGAAATTAATTAAATATTAATGATAATAGAATTACTTGATATTTAAATTATATAAAAATGATATTAATGATTGAAAAATCATTATAAATGATAATAATTATCTAAAAATTATTATGAGCTATTGAAAAATATTTTTTTCTAATAAATAAATTATCTAAGATAATATTGAAGCGTTTAAGTAGAGTCTTATTGATAATAGGCTCGATAATTATCCGATTAGGCAATCGGGATGTCGAATAGTACTGAACTCAACTCAGACTGAAATAGTTTGACTTGATACCGGGTCTTATGTATTTTATTAACTGTTAGGATTATGTGGTAATGTGTTTAGGTTATTTTATAACTGTAATTAACAGTAGTATATGTGATGATATTATTCTAATTGGGAGATCGATATTATCAATATTAGTTCTTCAGATGAAGTTAAATAGATTGCGTAGTAGTAGTCGATGGTGTAGATAAGTTTTCTCGAACTATACTTTTAACTAGTGGTTAATCATTTTTGATTACATCACGTCTATGATTTGCTGATTCGCACGTTGTGCATTTTGCATATGTTCATCAGGTATGAAAGGCTGATCACCTTCATTACCATTTGGACCAATTAATTTGTTCATGTTCATTATTGGCCATTCATCATTATTGACTCGGTCATGCAGTTATAAAAATTGATTCATGCTTTTTCATAATTATTATATTGTTGAAAGTTTGTCAGCCAGCTTATTATTCTTTCAATCATGATATATCTTTCTTTGAACTTAAACTTGTTGCTCACCCTTGCTATATCATGATAAACATTGCAGATTAGGACGAATACTTCGAATACAAGCAAAGGCAAATAACATTGTAAGTCCTTTAGGATTTGAATTTGTGTATTGAGTTAAGGTTATCGACCGTGGGAATTATGTGTAAAGGTATTTATATAAATAATTTATGTTTATATCTTCCGCAATAGTTATAGAATTGGTGTACCAGGTTTGTGGTGATTAGTACCCAGATTTGGGGACGCTACAGTGGCTGAGCACATTCAAGTTATGAATTATGGGAATAACCCTCGGAGGCTTCATAAAAAGAAAGAAGAAGATTTATTCTTGGTGTTGCAAGGACAAACTCAGAGAGGCAATCAAAACTTGCCAATCCAAAGGAAAAATTAATCCCCTTTTCAAGCATCAGCACAACCCTCAAATCCTCCATTACAAAAAGTTAGAGAGGTCAGACGTCAAAGAGTTTTCACACCCTTAGGGGACTCAATGGAAAACATATTCAAGCTTCTAACAGCGTGGAAGAAAATTATCCAGCTCCTTCCTCCAGCCAATCCAAGTGGAAAGAATTTAATACAAGCAAGATATGTGCTTATCATTTTGGAGCTCCGGGGTATGACACCCAAGATTGCTGGTCTCTCAAAGACAAAATCCTGGATTTGATAGACAGTGGTGAGATCGTGGTAACAAAACTAGAACAAGTATATGTGCAAGATAACCCTCTCCTTCAACACAGGGAAGAAAACGTCAATATGATCCCCAGAGGGAGTGGAGAAAGTTCCAATTACCTCAAATATGTAGGTGATTCTACCCAAACCAGCAAAAATAATTTCGATAAGCGAGATTATTCAGAATTCTGGTTTATGATAGAGCGAGAAATGAAGTCTATCAAAGAACGAGTTGATCAACTAAAAGAACTGGTGATACATCAACACCAAGTAACTCGACAGCTGATCAGTCAAGGGCATACAAGTCTCATCTCCCTTATTACAAGGAAACAATAACAAGTCCAAGAGAATGAAACCTTGGAAGAAAAACTTGCAAGGAAAGAAAGATCCCAAGCTCGTCGAGACTATGCAGACCAATGAAAGTTTACCCCTTTGGGTCAACTAACTGAAGAAATCCTGAAGATGTTGATCAATGAAGGGAAGATCACAACACTATTACCCCAAATTAATCCCCGTTGTAAGAGATTTATTGCTATCGGGGTTTGTCAATACCAGTCTTATACTCGGGGTCATAGCACTGAAAGCTGTTGGGAACTTTGTCATCCAATCCATAATATAATTGACAGCAGTGACCTGTAAATAGCAAATAAAGATACTGTGTTACCTGAGGAAGAGAAGATATTTCCTCCAGGAACAAAGATATGGATGTAAGTTATAGCAATCATATCCTCTAAAAGAGATTTGTCTGCAACCCCTCTTGTAATCCAAGGAATAAAGGTCAAAGGTGTGACGCCCCCAAAATAGGTATACATCATCCATTTTGAGTCGCTAAATACATGGTACAGAATTTAAATACAAACTTAATTATACAACTATCGTGTAAAATACGACAAAACATAGCTGAAAGTTTTTGACACGAATATTTCCTTCTAGATAATATCCAAACTCAAACGGAGTCCTCATTACAATTATTAACACACTATTTTATAAAATAGTGAGGACTACTACAGCCACCATCTTGGAGCTTAACTCCATTCCCCAACTAGACCCAGCTGCGTTCTCATTTTCTGAAGAGAACAATGAAAACAAAAGGGTGAGCTCAACTAGCCCAGTAAGAAATATTATGACTAAGATAATGTAGAATAAATTATCGTTAGCCTTCAACAGTATAAAAACTGATAGAATATAATAGACAACAAGTTTTAGATCAACAACTGTAGCGGAACAAGCAATCCATTAGAAGAGTCAAGTAGAGCATCATATCTACTATCTTCTATGATTTAAAAAGTTTATCATCAATTTTATCATTTGAGACTCACAAATAAATAATCAACATCACTGAATTATCCATGCACTACGGGCCAATGATATTCATTAGTATCACAACCACGAATTATCCATGCACTACGGGCCAAGGATATTCATGTTTTCACCAATGGTCAAGAACAAGCAAAATAACAATTCATCTTTGTACCCTTGGCCGAAGAGAACGCATGATCATAATCATACCAACAACTATCCACCAATGCACTACGGGCCAATGAGGACTTTTACCACATCATTTGTAACATTACAGGATATGATTACACCAAATAATCCCTGGTCATAATCATACCAATCAACAGTCAGTCTTTGCACCCTTGGCCGAAGATGACTCTCATCATAATATAAGCATGGGGATGATGACAGTGATATAAGAATTCAATTAAATGAAATCAAGGATAAAATTTAAAGATTTATAATTTAAATTATCTAGAATTCAATAAAGTCCAAATTGTCAACATGATACTGCTTTGTGGAGTAAAATTCGAGAATAATATTATATCAAAAATGATTTGGACAAAAAAAAATCAATTTTTATCATAAATAATACCCGGGTGAATAGTACCCCGTGAATAGTACTTTGGGAATAGTACCCCATGAATAGTACTTTGTGAATATTGCCATATATATGAATAATACCGTATGTATGAATAGTGCCGTATAAATGAATAATACTTATGAATAGTGGTCTGGCATGAAAAGCATAAAATTTAACAAGAACGTTTAGAAAAATATTCTTGTGAAACGATACTCGATGAAACAGAAATTTAAAGGATATTCTACTAATTTCAAGGAGTATAGAAGCAATACTTTAACAAAACGAGTGTAGAATTCATAATCTGAAACAAAATAATATTACTTACATACTACAGAGTATGGAAAAAAATATTATTTCTTACGAATATTGAACAAAAATAATATCCCTTACGACTGTTGAACGAAAATAATATTCCTTACGAATATTGAACGAAAATAATATTCCTTACGAATATTGAACGAAAATAAAATTCCTTACGAATACGAAAAATAATATCATAAGCGAATATGAAATAAATAATACCCCTTACCTCAGAAAGAGAGCAATTTCGACGGGTATAACGTATATATTCTTGAAGAAAACTTTCTCTATTTTCTACACTCAAAGCTTTCTTCAGCTCAAAAGAAATACGCTCAATATTATAGAAGAAGATTTCTTTGATTTTGGTGTGATTTTCTTTTCTAAACTGAGCATCCTATTTATTAGAGAATGGAAAGATACTATTTAAATGCACAGTAAAGGAAAAATCACGGACTGCACAGTGCATATCACGGAGGAATTTTGAAATTCACATGATTTACTATGCAAACACTATGCTGACACTATGCATAATAAAATATAATATATTCTATTTTTTATAAAAAACAAAACTTACTATAATATATATATATATATATATATATATATATAATAACAATAATAATACATCAGTGACCTTTCATTTCCCCACCTCAATAGTATATATATATATATATATATATATATATATATATATAATAAAAAACTGAGATAACTTTCTATCGACAGTTTTGAAAAATGGGTAAATGGGGGTCTATATAATAATCAAAATTTACAACAAATACTTTATAAAAATCCCCTCTATTTATCTCAACTCATTTGGCTTCAAAAAATATATTTTTAACAACATTTATCATCATTATTATAATTTGAAATATTTTATAACCAAATTATTCCCAGGAAAGAGGGGGGCTTTCCGTTAAGGATTTCTCTCTATTGGCGTGCAATTAGGTGACCAAACCCCTTTCCTCGACAGAACTTTCTAGACATCGTCAATAATGCAAATAATAATATGAATAACTTTGTCGTCTCAATTATTGATTTAATAATATAAAATACTGTGTCAATAATTGAATCAATAACGTGAGATACTATGCAGCAATTACTGTGGCAATAATTGAATAAAACTGAGTGACTTCTCATGTAAGCATCAATAATCAGAACTGTGTGCTACTATACAACCACGCATATTACTGTACTTTTATCACCGGGTATTTTAATAGTTAATGGTAAAACTTTCGCCGTTATTTTTATAAAAAGATATTTCTGCCATTTTCTAACTCCGATAATAATTCCGTTATATGGTCCACCAATGATTGTGCCGTCGTACGAATATTCTCTGATAAAATGAATATTCCCCGACCAATTGAATATTTTATAACATATTGCTCACTTTCCAAAATTATAAATATTACCTACAACTATAATATTATATCAAATCCACACCTTAATACTCAATAAATATTTTGAGAAAATTAATCTTTATTCATAAAATTTGGGGTCTTACAACCTCCCTTTCTTATAAAATTTTATCCTCGAAATTTATGTACGTACCTGGTATGTCAAAGAGTTGGATGAAAAACTTGTAAGGAAAGCAAGATCCCAGGCTCGTCGAGACTATGCAGACCAATGAAAGTTTACCCCTTTGGGTCAACCAACGAAAGAAATCATGCAGATGTTGATCAATGAAGGGAAGATCACAACACTGTTACCCTAAATCAATCCCCGTTGCAAGAGATTTGATGCTATCGAGGTTTGTCAATACCACTCTAATACTCGGGGTCATAGCACTGAAAGCTGCTGGGCACTTTGTCATCTAATCCATAATATAATTGACAGCGGTGACCTGTAAATAGAAAATAAAGATACTGTGTTGCCTGAGGAAGAGAAGATATTTCCTCCATAAACATAGATATGGGTGGAAGTTATAGCAGTCATATCCTCTGAAAGAGATTTTTCTGCAACCCCTCTTGTAATCCAAGGAATAAAGGTCAAAGGTGTAACGCCCCCAAAATAGGTATCCATCACCCATTTTGAGTCGCTAAATACATGGTACAAAATTTAAATACAAACTTAATTATATAACTGTCATGTAAAATACAACAAAATATAGCTGAGAGTTTTTGACACGAATATTGTCTTCTAGACAATATCCAAACTCAAACGGAGTCCTCATTATAATTATTAACACACTATTTTATAAAATAGTGAGGACTACTACAGCCACCATCTCGGACCTTTACTCCATTCCCCAACTATTTCCGTCTACGTTCTCAATTCTTGAAGAGAACAATGAAAGTAAAAAGGTGAGCTCAACTAGCACAGTAAGAAATATTATGACTAAGATAATGTAGAATAAATTATCGTTAGTCTTCAACAATATAAAAACTGATATAATACAATAGACAACAAGTTTTAGACCAACAACTGCAGCGGAACAAGCAATCCATTAGAAGAGTCAAGTAGAGCATGATATCTACTATCTTCTATGATTTAAAAAGTTTATCATCAATTTTATCTCTAAGACTCAGCTTAATAAATAATCCAAATCACTGAATTATCCATGCACTATGGGCTAAGGATATTCATTAGTATCACAACCACGAAATCCATGCACTATGAGCCAAGGAAATTCGCGTTTTCACCCATGGTCATGAACAAGCTAAACAACAATTCATCTTTGCACCCTTGGCCGAAGAGAACGCATGGTCATAATCATACCAACAACTGTCCACCAATGCACTACGGGCCAATGAGGACTTTTACCACGTCATTTGTAACATTACAGGTTATGATTACACCGAATAATCCTTGGTTATAGTCATACCAATCAACAGTCCATCTTTACACCCTTGGCCGAAGATGACTCTCATCACAATATAAGCATGGGGATGATGACAATGATATAAGAATTCAATTAAATGAAATCAAGGATACAATTTAAAGATTTATAATTTAAATTATCTAGAATTCAGTAAAGTCCAAATTGTCAACATGATACTGCTTTGTGGAGTAAAATTCAAGAATAATATTGTATCAAAAATAATTTGGACCGAAAAGAAATCAATTTTCATCATAAATAATATCCCTGGTGAATAGTACCCAAGTGAATAGTACCCCGTGAATAGTACTTTAGGAATAGTACCCCATGAATAGTACTTCTTAAATATTGCCGTACGTATAAATAATACCGTACGTATGAATAGTGCCGTATAAATGAATAATACCCATGAATAGTGCTCTAGCATGAAAAGCTTAAAATTTAACAAGTATGTTTAGAAAAATATTTTTGTCAAACGATACTCTATGAAACGCAAATTTTAAGGATATTCAACTAATTTTAAGGAGTATGGAAGCAATACTTTAACAAAACGAGTGTAGAATTCAGAATCTGAAACAAAATAATATTACTTACATACGACGGAGTATGGAAAAAAATATTATTTCTTACGAATATTGAACAAAAATAACATCCCTTATGATTGTTGAACGAAAATAATATTCCTTACGAATATTGAACGAAAATAATATTCCTTACGAATATTGAACGGAAATAAAATTCCTTACGAATACAAAAAATAATATCATAAGTGAATTACCTCAAAAAGAGAGCAATTCTGACTGTTATAGCGGATATATTCTTGAAGAAAACTTTCTCTATTTTCTACACTCAAAGCTTCCTTCACCTCAAAAGAAATACGCTCAATATTATAGAAGAAGAATTCTTTGATTTTGGTGTGATTTTCTTTTCTAAACTGAGCATCCTATTTATTGGAGAATGGAAGGATACTATTTAAATGCACAGTAAAGGAAAAATCACGGACTGCACAGTGCATTTCACGGAGGAATTTTGAAATTCACATGATTTACTATACAAACACTATGCTGACACTATGCATAATAAAATATAATATATTCTATTTTTCATAAAAAATAAAACTAATTATAATATATATATATATGTATATATAAAATAACAATAATAATACACCTTCCCTGACATTTTTTTCTTCCCCCTCCCCGTGACCCTTTCATTTCCCCCCTTTTGTCAACTATCATATATATATATATATAACAAAACTGAGATAAATTTTTACTGACAATTTTGAAAAATGGGTAAGTGGGGGTTCATATAATAATCAAAATTTAAAACAAATACTTTATAAAAATCCCCTCTATTTATCTCAACTCATTTGGCTTCAAAAATATATTTTTAATAACATTTATCATCATTATTATAATTTGAAATATTTTATAACCAGATCATGCCCAAGAAAGAGGGGGCTTTCTGATAAGGATTTCTCCCTATTGGTGCGCAATTAGGTGACCAAACCCCTTTCCTCAACAGAACTTTCTAGACATCGTCAGTTATGCAAATAATAATATGAATAAATTTGTCGTCTCAATTATTAATTTAATAATATAAAATACTATGACAATAATTGAATCAATAACGTGAGATACTATGTAGCAATTACTGTGGCAATAATTGAATAAAACTGAGTGACTTCTCACGTAAACATCAATAATCAATACCGTATGCTACTATGCAACCACCCGTATTACTGTACTTTTATCACCGGGTATTTCAATAGTTAACGGTAAAACTTTCGCCGTTATTTTTATAAAAAGATATTTCTGTCGTTTTCTAACTCCGACAATAATTCCGTTGTAGGGTCCACCAATGATTGTGCCGTCGTACGAATATTCCTTGATAAAATGAATATTCCCCGACCAATTGAATATTTTATAACAACTTGCTCACTTTCCAAAATTTATAAATATTACCCACAACTATAATATTATATCAAATCCACACCTTAATACTCAAAAAATATTTTGAGAAAATTAATCTTTATTCATAAAATTTGGGGTCTTACAACCCCCCCTTCTTATAAAATTTCGTCCTCGAAATTGACGTATGTACCTGGTATGTCGAAGAGGTGAGGATACCTCGTCAGATTCTAACTCTTGAGGTATAACCTTTGAGCATATAATATGTTCTTTCTTATCCAAGATTTTAATAGGTATCTCCTCATACATTAAATATTCTGCTATCTCGTCTATTTCTAATTTAATAATGTGGTTCGGGTCGTCCACACATTTACATAACATCGATACGTGAAAAACGTTATAAACACGCGACATACTTAGCAGTAAAGTGAGTCTATAAGCCACAGTTCCTACTCAATCGAGTATTTCAAATGGACCAATTAAATCAAGGGTTTGAGCTTTCCTCACTTCGTCGATTCTTGCTTCTAGAATAACGCCTTCTTGCACATTCTTCTTCATATTCATCAGCTCCGGATGTGTAGCTTGAGCGACTTTAACTTTATCGATTAAAGTCGATTCTACTCGTATATTTGACATCATCACGTGGATCCCTAGAGTCTTTAAATCTATCTCCATCTTTTATAAGTCGTACAAAATGGGTCTTTGTGTTAACAACGTCACACTCATAACCACATACCATCTTCTACTCAACGCGTCAGCTACCACATTCGCTTTTCCAGGATGGTATTGAATGGTATAGTCGTAATCTTTCAACAGCTCGAGCTAACGTCTTTGGTGCATGCTACGTTTGTTTTGGGTGAAGAAATATTTGAGGGTTTTGTACCGGGTTCAAGGTCGATACAAAATTTGATTTTACGCTCTGGAGGTAGGCTAGAAAGTTCTTCGGGAAATACGTCAGGAAATTTATTAATAATAGAAATATCATTCAAAACTGTGACTCTCATCCAAGACTTGGATAACACCTCACATCGATACCTATCGGCTTTCTACCATTATTCACGGCATCCTCTATGAAAAGTTTGGCTTTGGTGCATCCCAAGACTTGGAAGTCACTAGATAAAGGCTCGGGGCTCTTTACTTATGGCTTTGATATGACAGTGATTGGCTTTAGTGGTTTGGTTGCTTGAATTCATATAACAGGTTGGTTAAGAATATGAAGGCTAACAACCTTACGAAAATAATTAATTTTAGCATGATGAGTAGTTAACCAGTCGATTCCTAAAATCACATCAAATGCAAGTATTTTCAAAGAGATAAGATCGACAAGTAACGTGAGGGTATCGAATTGAATCAAACAAGATTTATAAATAGTGGAGGTAACAAAGGTTTCTCATAACAGAGTTTCAACAGATAAGTCAAAGTCTAATTTCTCAAGAGTCAAGTTCAAACGTTGAACACAACTAGGTGAAATAAAAGAGTGGGTAGAACCTGTATCAAATAAGGTATAGACTTTGCAAGAGTTTATGATTAACTTACCCATGATAACTTCGTTCGGGTTCCTCGACAAACGCTCTCACTTAAACTACCAACTTTGACTTATCTGGGACATCCTTTAGCGTCTCCATCCCAGCTGGACTTGACTTCACTACACGATAAAATCGAGCTACATGACCTTCTCTTCCATAATTAAAACACACTTTGGGTTGCTGCATACAGTTTGGACGGATGTCACTCCTGTTCGCATTTGAAACATACGACCGATGGTCGTTCTTCTTCCTTGGAAACGGGTGCTGGTGCTGCTGTCGATGTCTTTACATCATTTTTGAATCTTCTCTTCTTAAAGTTGTTCCCACTTAGTTTACCTTTCCTATTATCTTAGCCATGATTACCACCGAAGTGGTTACCATTTCTGGCATGATAATTTCCTCCACAATGGTTATCGTTGTTCCGATAGCCGTTGCCACCGGTACGATTATTATCATGTTATTGGTCATTGTCTTTTGGTTGGGCTGACTCATTATCGCGCTCCAATAACTGAGCCCTATTCACAACATCTGAATACAGACAAAGTTTATGAGAAATAAGGTATTGACGTATTTTAGGTTTCAAACCTCGCAGAAACATTCGTGTCATTCGCTCCTCATTATCGACCAAATGGGATGCAAACCGGGATAACTTCGCAAACTTTGCCTCGTATTACGATACGATCATGTTGTTCTGTTCCAGCTTGATGAATTCTACCTCCTTCATGTAACGAATACTTTCAGGAAAGTACTTGTCGTTGAATAATTCCAGGAACTTCTCCCAAGACATCTTTAGTATAGAAAGATGAGTACGTTTTAGAGATTCCCACCAGTAATCTTCTTCTTCACGCAACATAAAGGTGGCGAAGGGAACCTTTTTCTCCTCTGAGCATTCCAAGACATCAAATATCTTGGTGATCTGCTTTATCCACGTCTCCGCCTTAAGTGGTTCTGGCTTTCCCAAAAACTCCGCTGACCCCAGCTCCTTGAACAGATTAGCGGTGACCAGCCGTGAGTTGCCATTGAATCCACCTGTATTATGAACAGGAGTCTCTCTCGTTTGGTTTTAGATAAATTCTATAAAGTTCTTAAATATACCATTGTTTGTTATTTGGTCGGTGTTGTTATTTACACGAGGATTATTGCCTTCCTGATGCATATTATCCTGGTTATTGATCATCGGTGACTCAACGGTCTCATGTGCTCCATTGCTTATCTCAACATTTTCAGATGCCATTCTCAAACACAGTCACAAAACAAGGGTTAATTGACATGCCACATATTATCCCTATATTCTGACCGACCAATTAAATAACAATTAAGCTTAGGTAGGTCATACTAGCGAAGAATTTACCTGTCTCACGCCTCCTAGTTCTAGCCTCACATCTCAGCCAGGGATCATATCCCTAAGCTTTGATACCAACTATGACACCCCCAAAATAGGTATACATCACCCATTCTGAGTTGCCAAATACATGGTACAGAATTTAAATAAAAACTTAATTATACAACTGTCGTGTAAAATACGACAAAACATAGCTGAGAGTTTTTGACACGAATATTGTCTTTTAGACAATATCCCAACTCAAATGGAGTCCTCATTACAATTATTAACACACTATTTTATAAAATAGTGAGGACTACTACAACCACCATCTCGGACCGTCACTCCATTTCCCGACTAGTCCCGGCTTCGTTCTCATTTCCAGAAGAGAATAATGAAAGCAAAAGGCTGAGTTCAACTAGCCTAGTAAGAAATATTATGACTAAGATAATGCATAATAAATTATCGTTGGTCTTCAATAGTATAACAAATGATATAATACAATATACAATAATTTTTAGATCAACAACTGCAGCGGAACAAGCAATCAATTAGAAGAGTCAAATAGAGCATGATATCTACTATCTTCTATGATTTAAAAAGTTTATCATCAATTTTATCTCTGGGACACAACTTAATAAATAATCCACATCACTGAATTATCCATGCACTACTGGCCAATTATATTCATTAGTATCACAACCACGAATTATCCATGCACTACGGGCCAAGGATATTCGTGTTTTCACTAATAGTCATGAACATGCCAAATAATAATTCATCTTTGCACCCTTGGCCGAAGAGAACGCGTGGTCATTATCATACCAACAACTGTCCACTAGTGCACTACAGGCCAATGATGACTTTTACCACATCATTTGTAACATTACATGTCATGATTACACCGAATAATCCCTGGTCATAATCATACCAATCAACAGTCCATCTTTGCACCCTTGGCCGAAGAGGACTCTCATCACAATATAAGCATAAGGATGATGACAATGATATAAGAATTCAATTAAATGAAATCAAGGATCAATTTTAAAGATTTA
This sequence comes from Panax quinquefolius, assembly GCA_020205615.1. NCBI lineage: Eukaryota > Viridiplantae > Streptophyta > Magnoliopsida > Apiales > Araliaceae > Panax > Panax quinquefolius. The sequence goes on from CM035153.1 coordinate 116,013,313, forward strand.
TAATTTAAATTATCCAGAATTCAATAATGTCTAAATTGTCAACATGATACTTCTTTGTAGAGTAAAATTAAAGAATAATATTGTATCAAAAATGATTTGGACTGAAAAGAAATCAATTTTTATCATGAATATTACCTCAAGTGAATAGTACCTGAGTGAATAGTACCCTGTGAATTGTACTTCAGGAATAGTATCCCGTGAATAGTAGTTCCTGAATAGTACCATACATATGAATAATGTCGTATAAATGAATAGTACCCATGAATAGTACTCCAACATGAAAAACATAAAATTTAACAAGAATGTTTAGAAAAATATTCTTGTGAAACGATACTCGATGAAACACAAATTTCAAGGATATTCTACTAATTTCAAGGAGTATAGAAGCAATACTTTAACAAAATGAGTGTAGAATTCGGAATCTGAAACGAAATAATATTACTTACATACTACAGAGTATGGAAGAAAATATTATTTCTTACGAATATTGAACAAATATAATATCCCTTACGACTGTTGAACGAAAATAATATTCCTTACGATTATTGAACGAAGATACTATTCCTTATGAATATTTAACGAAAATAATATTCGTTACGAAAATAAAATTTCTTACGAATACGAAAAATAATATCGTAAGCGAATATGAAATAAATAATACCCCTTACCTCAAAAATAGAGCAATTTCGACTGGTATAGCGGATATATTCTTGAAGAAAATTTTCACTATTTTCTACACTCAAAGTTTCCTTAAACTCAAAGGAAATATGCTCAATATTATAGAAGAAGAATTCACTGATTCTGATGTGATTTTCTTTTCTAAACTGAGCATCTTATTTATAGGAGAATAGAAGGATACTATTTAAATTCACAGTAAAGGAAAAATCACGAACTGCACAGTGCATTTCATGGACGAATTCTGAAATTCACATGATTTACTATGCAAACACTATGCTGATACTATGCATAATAAAATATAATATATTCTATTTTTCATAAAAACAAAACTTATTATAATATATATATATATATATATATATATATATATATATATAATAATAATAATAATACACCCTCCCCGACATTTTTTTTCCCCTCCCGTGACCCTTTCATTTCCCCCTTTTGTCAACTAACATATATATATATATATATATATATATATATATATATATATATATATAATACTTATATATATATAAAACAAAAGCGAGAATAACTTTCTACCGACAGTTTTGAAAAATGGGTAAGTGGGGGTCCATATAATAATCAAAATTAATAACAAATACTTCATAAAAATCCCCTCTATTTATCTCAACTCACTTGGCATCACAAAACACTTTTTTAACAACATTTATCATCATTATCATAATTCGCAATATTTAACAACCAGATCATTCTCAGGAAAGAGGGGGTTTTCCGATAAGGATTTCTCCCTATTGGAGCGCAATTAGGTGACCAAACCCATTTCCTTGACAGAACTTTCTAGACATCGTCAATAATTAAAATAATAATATGAATAACTTTGCCGTCTCAATTATTGATTTAATAATATAAAATACTATGACAATAATTGAATCAAGAATGTGAGATACTATGCAGCAATTACTGTGGCAATAATTGAATAAAACTATGTGATTTCTTACGTAAGCATTAATAATCAATACCATGTGCTACTATGCAACCACGCGTATTATTGTACTTTTATCATCGGGTACTTCAACAGTTAACGGTAAAACTTTCGTTATTATTTTTATAAAAAGATATTTTAGTCATTTTCTAACTCCGTCAATAATTCCGTTGTGGGGTCCACTAATGATTGTGCCGTCGTATGAATATTCCCCGACCAGTTGAATATTTTATAACAACTTGCTCACTTTGCAAAATTTATAAATATTGCCCACAACTATAATATTATATCAAATCCACACCTTAATACTCAAAAAATATTTCGAGAAAATTAATCTTTTTTCATAAAATTTGGGGTCTTACAAAAGGAGTGGAAAAAACTTTGAAGGTAACTGTACCAGAACCATTGGTGTTGTCATTGAGGCCATAATATCCCATTATTAGCCTGGAAAGAGTCCCATGGAACTATGGGGAGGATGATGGATTAACATCAAATCAGATTGCTGCTATATTAAACGAAAACCCATTGTATATACCTCAGCAAGTAATATAGCCAGTCATCAAATGCAAGGGCAAGATGGGGCATAATGAAGCTAATGTGGTGCAAAGATTGAAAGAAGTACCCCAACAGATATCCATTCTGGACTTGGTCTTGTCCTCTGAAGATCATCGCAAGATCTTAGTAAAATTACTTGAAGAAACTCACCTACCAAAGACGGTGGACACTGAAAAGTTTCATCATTTGGTAGATCACATTTTTAATAGTAATGTGATATCTTTCACTGATGATGACATACCACCCAAAGGGACGAGTCGTTATAAGCTATTATATATACCAGTGATGTCTTCAAGATATGTGGTTAGAGGTGTGTTAATAGATGAAGGATCTTCCTTGAACATCTGTCCTTATGCCACGTTGAAAAGAATGAAAATGAATCCCAATCGAATCCGAAGCAGCCACGTAGTCATAAGAGCCTTCGATGGATTTCAATGAAATGCTGTCAGAAAAATTGAACTGCTAGTGGAGATCGGTCCACATACCTTTTACACATCCTTTCAAGTGAGAAACATCACCACAAGATATAATTTGCTATTGGGAAGGCCGTGGATCCATATGGTAGGAACATTTCCATCTACCCTTCATCAACAGGTCAAATACATCATCAATAGTAATATAGTAACTATCAATGCCGAACCAGAATATCCTGTTCATACACAAAGCGATATGCCTTTAATCAGTCTCAATGAAGGAGTTGAGCCTGTCAGTTTTCAAGCCTTTGAGGTGAGAAACACTCGATATCAACCTATCGGGGCCCCAACTTTGAAGCGCAGAGTTTCCAGCGAAGTAATGTTGGCAAGTTAAGAAACGATATCATTGGGTTTCCAGCCTGGAAAAGGGTTAGGGAAAGATCAGCAAGGAATCAGAAGTCCAATTCAAATTCCTAGTCAGACATGGAATGCTGGATTAGGCTATTCCTCTGGATCAGATCATCGGAACCCGCACAAACATCCATCAGTTCCTTCCTCTACAATTTTGCTACCTAATCTTACAGATGCAGTATTTCTAAAGCCTCTGAGGAAAATTCTTGTTTCCATGGCGGGTATGCTGATTCCTAGTCCTAGGCTAACTAGTGGAAAAGTAGTCCTAATTTCGGATCAAGAAAGTGATGAAAGGAATCAGAGACTCAAATAAGAAGTAAAAAACTGATAATCAAAGATGTACTTTCTAGTACATACTGAGGGTATGAACGAGGATATCTCAGATGATGACTGTTCAAAAGATCAAATCTTGACCCCTCGCATAAATAGGGCTAAGGAGAACCGGTCAAAAGAAAATACTGATCCTAACATGTATACAATCATGGTCATCATCAAAGAGGAGTAGGAAATCAACCATCGCTTCATCACAGCTATCCACAAGGACTTGACCCTAGGCAATTGGAGCAGCTCTCCTTGCATCTGCCGAAAAGGGTAAAAAGGGTAGAAAGTCCATCTTCCCTGTAATGTAGATATTATTGATTGCTTACTTTTGTTGCACAGTACTAGCTGTTAATTTTTTTTTATGCTTTTGCTAATGCTTTATATGATCAAACAATCTCATATATTAAGTGAAAACATTTTGTGTTTAGGACTCCAGAGTTGAGTTTGTCTAGCCTTGCAAATGGAATGCCAAATCTCCACAATGACTATAACTTTGATGTAAAGTTGGACTTTAACTTGATGGGGATTGAGCAAGAAGAGATAGAGAACTATGAGGTTCATGAGGAGATCAAAGAATGGGTTAAAGATAAACCTAAACCAAACCATGATCAAACCACCTCTGTCAATAACAAAACCTTAAAAAATCTTAAAGAAATCTAGAACGACATTGACCTTACCCCTAGCCAAAGAAAAGACCTAATTTTTCTACTAACCCAGTTCTAGGATGTGCTTGCATGGTCACATGAGGACATGATCAGTTTGTCTACTGATATTATCATTCATCGCTTTCTCATTAAGGAAGGATTTCAGCCAGTCAAGTAGAAGCTCAGGCAATTGAAATATGAGTAGAGTTTAAAGGTCAAAGAAGAAATCTTTAAACAATTTAAAGCTGGCATCATCATGGTATCAACCTACCCTGAGTGGCTATCCAATATAGTTCACGTGCCTAATCCCGAAGGGAAGGTACAAGTATGCGTGCATTACAAGAATTTGAATAAAGCTTCTCTGAAAGATAATTTCCCAATACATTTTATCTACATACTAATAAATAACACAGCTCAGTATGTCATGTATTCTTTTGTTGATTGCTTCGCTGGGTACCATCAGATCATGGTTGCCGAAGAAGACAGGGAGAAAATAACCTTCATCACTCCATGGGGAACCTTTTGTTACACACGTTTATCTTTCAGCCTTATCAATGCCGGTGCCACCTATCAGCGAGCCATGATGGCCCTTTTCCATGATTTAATGCACAAATAAATAGAGATCAATGTTGATGACATCATCGCAAAATCCAAAAAGGAAGATGACCATATCGACCATCTAAAAAAACTTTTCAACCGATTGCGCAAATAAAACTTGAAGCTGAATCCAGCCAAGTGTGCCTTCGGTGTTAAGTCAGGTAAGTTGCTGGGATTCTAGTAAGCCATAGAGGAATTAAACTGGACCCCGCCAAAATTGAGTTAATCATCCAGATGCTCGTGCCCCGAACATAAAAGGAAATACGGGGATTTTTGGGGAGAATCATTTTCATCAGCAGATTCATCTCTCATCTCATAACAACGTGTGAGCCCATCTTTAAGCTGTTGAGGAAAAATTCCTCTATGAAGTGGAATGAAGAGTGTCAAAAAGCCTTCCTTTCCATCAAAGAGCAATTGGTTAAAGTTCCCATCTTGGTACTTTCAAGGGATAATGTTCCTATGTTTATGTACTTGTTAGTCAATGATAATGCTATGGGCTGCATGCTGGGAAAAAAAGATGATAGAGGCAAAGAAAGAGATATCTATTACCTCAGTAAAAGATTCATTACCAGCGTGCAGAAGTATACTTTGATTGAAAAGATCTATTGTGTATTAGCATGGGCCGCCATGAGATTACAACATTATCTTCATGGGCACATAATCTATCTATATGCCACATGGATCCTCTGAAGTACGTATTTAGCAAACCCATATTGAATTGCAGACTATCCAAATGGAAGTTGATCCTACAATAATTCGACATCATCTACGTGACTCAAAAATCCATCAAAGGTCAAAGAATAGCGGATCAATTAGCCGAAGCACCATTAGGGAATTTTGAACCCTTGGAAACGTATTTCTCAGATGAAGCAATAATTACAATTAAACAAATCCATCAGGAAAATATAGTCTGATCTTGAAAATTGTATTTTGGTGGAGACGTAAACATAGAAGGTGCCGGAGCAGGGGCAGTTCTGGTATCTATTTTGGGAGAACAATTTCCCCTGGCTATCAAATTGCAGTTTGTTAACACCAATAACATAGCTAAGTATGAAGGCTGTATAATGGGATTGAAATTGGCCTAATCTATGGATGTTAAACGGTTAGCTGTCTTTGGGGATTTCTAGCTGGTCATCAAGCAAACCACTGGGGAATATCACACCAAAGAATTGTATTTGCTGCCTTACCATCGACAAGTTATTAAGATGGCTATGGAATTTGAAAAAATATCTTTCATCTATATCCCTCAGAATAGGAATGATTTCGCAAATGCACTAGAAACCCTGGCTTCCTTGATAAACATATCTAAAAGAGGATGAATCCCCGATATCAAATTTGCCAGAAGGCACCGGCCTATGGAAATTACATTGGAGAAGTATCAGATGAACTGCCTCCCATCAAGCAGCCTTGGTATCATAACATCAAAGTATCTTAGAGATAGATCTACGCCCATGGGGGAAAATTAAGCTGAAAGAAAGCAGATCCATAAAATGGCCATTAAATTCTACCTAAGCGGAGACACACTTTATAAAAGGGATGCGAGAATAGGCCTTCTAAGATGCCTAAACAAAGACCAAGCCCAAAGACTCATGGATGAAGTCCATGGTGGAGTATGTGGTCCACACATGAGCGATCCTTTGCTTGACAAGAAGATATTAAGAACGGGGCATTATTGGATTTCTCTTAAAGCTGACTATGACGATCACGTCATGAGATGCTATCAATGCCAAATTCATAGAAATGTCATCCACGCTCCTCCAAGTGAACTACACAATATGAGTTCACCATTGCCCTTTTTAATGTGGGGAATGGACGTGATTAGGTCAATTGAGCCTAAAGCCAGTAATGGTCATCAGTTTATCTTCACCATGATCGATTACTCCACTAAATAGGTATACGCGACCTCTTTTCCCAAAGTCACCAAAGAGGTAATCATTGGTTTCATCAGAAATAATATCATTTGTCGATACGGACAACCAGAATTGATCGTATCAGATAATGTGAAGAATCTAAATAACCAAATGATGGAGGAATTATGCAGCAAATTCCATATCAAACATTTTAACTCCATCATATATCATCCCAAGATGAATGGTGTTGTTAAAGTAACCACTAAGAACATCAAGAAAATCATGCAAAAGATGTCCGTCAATCATAAAGGATGGCGTGACTTATTGCCTCTGAGTTTGCCAGACTACAGAACGTCAATGCACACTTCTACTAAGGCTACCCCCTACTCATTAGTCTATAGCATGGAAGCAGTGCTCCCCATAGAAGTAGAAATGGAGTCATTGAGAGTGTTGATAGATGCTTAGATGGAGGAAGACTAGTGGTTGCAAGATCGGTACCACCAAATATCTATGATAGATGAGAGGAGGGCCACAACTATCTTTCATGGTTAATTATATTAGTAGAGGATTGCTTGGTCATACAACAAGAAATTCTGACTTCAATAATTTAAAGAAAATAACTTGGTATTAAAGAAAGTCCATGCTAATCAAGATCAATCTAAAAGAAAGTTCTCCCCGAACTAGGAAGGCCCTTTCATTGTCAAGGAAGTGTTGACGGGAGGAGCCCTCAGATTGCAAGAAATGGATGGCAAATAATTTCCCTAGCTTATCAATTCATACACCGTGAAGAGGTACTATGTCTGAAATGCTTGCAAACTAACAGCCTGGTTCTGAAAAAAAAATCAATCATCATCAAAAGTAAAAAAAAATCAAGTCAATTCAGGTTTTCAAACTAGAGCATGAACTACGTAGATCTGATCTCCTCTCATCAATGGGAGTACATAGGCAGCTAACTATGGTGCGGTCTAACCCCTACAAAAATCCAAAATACCCCTTTAACCAAGTTAAAACTCCAATAAATACTTTTTAACCTTTCAAGCTAGAGCTTGAACTACAAGAGACCTGATCTCCCCTCATCGATGGGAGTACGTAGGCAACCATCTATGGTGACGTTAAACCAAACAAGAAACCCAAAAAACCTAAACAAACACTTCTCAAACCATTCACCTCAAGCCAGAGTTGGAACTACGTAAGACCTGATCTCTCATCCAGGGGAGTACGTAGGCGTATGGTGCGGTCGAGCCCTTAAAGAAGAAAGCCAAACCCTTTGCTTAAACTTTAACCACATCAAAGAATATTCCCAATACACCAAAAAATGGGAAACCCAAAGATCAACGACCCATTCTGAAAGATCCTAGGACATCTCAATGTCAATCCATCAAGGAGAAGATCGGGACACATCGAGATGGCAAGTCATAAAGAAAATGGCAACTATCAAGCAAGTGACAAGATATATCTAAAAGGGAAGTGAATCAAAATATATTTCCTTGCCATATAATACTATTTAATATATACAATGTGTTCTGTGCATAACAAAAATGGCTAACCTAGTCTATGTAGGAAAATGAAAACTAGTCTACAAACCCATAGATAAACAAGCCAGCAAGTCCAACATGGCGTCCCTCTCAGAAGATGGATGCGAATCTATAAGCTCCTGCCCTATGGTATCTATGCGAGCTAGTAAATCCACAACTATCTGCATAGTGCTACCATGATCATCTATAAATGCACTCATATCTGTAATGATGCTAGTCGTATAGGATCTAAGTGTAGTACTATTAGTAGTGGAAGCATCTCGGGTAGCTTGAGCCTTATCCCGCTCAACAAAAGCGACATCCCGGCTAGCTAGAGCGTCATCCCTCTCAGTAAAAGAAGTATCTGTACTAGAAAGAGTTGTCAACATCAGAGCCCTAGCCTGATCCCTCTCAAATATCATCAGATGTAACCTCTGCTCCAAATACTCTATAGAAGGTGCAGCCATAGCAGTGGGAATGCTGGGGGAATCATAGACCAGAGCTGTTGTTAAACCAATAAATAGCTCATCCTCGGTAGGAGAATCAGGGTCCTCCATAGGCTCCTCATCATCAGAATCGATACTCAGCTCTGAATGAACAACCATAGCCGATGCAATATTTGCCTCTAGTCATGAAGAATACTCTGAAGAGCGACCCAAATGACTAGTCAAAAAAGTAGCCCTCTCTCGACGAGTCCAACAATCATAAATCCTAATCAAGTCATCTGCTGACAAAAGCCAAGCTAACCAGGATGTTGCATCTATACACTTATCTAGCTGAAAAGAATAAGATATGGCTATCTCATGAGTAAAGCAGTACCCATGACGTCTAAAGGTGTCAATCGGTCTCAAGTGTATCATCAATCACATATACAACAAGATGACACTACCTCTAAAAAACCCCACATGATGGGTATGGAAAAATGTGGCCGACCTTAAGTTCTCCGTCAATATCATGGGCAATATGGTGTAACCCTCCCTGAGAGCATGGACTACCATAATCAGGCCAATATCCAGATGGTCCATATATAGCGGCATGTACAAATAGGCCACGATTCACATCACTAGGATATCTACGAAGGCAACATGCCACTCACCCTCAATAATGGTGAAATTCCCTGAATTAAATAGATAACTGTCCAGTGACCCAAATTGGTCAATCAAAAAATCCAAGGACACCACATGCCTGGAGGTAATCTCGTCCATAACAACTCTGAGTCGTAAGCCTGTCACGGTCATAAACTGCCAACTTATATCACCGACAACCATCCTAGCATAAAGCCGGTCCAAGGGAAAATTAGTGAGACGCTCATACTCCTCCAACGTAGGAGTCAGCTCATGGATATCGAATCTAAAAACCTGTTTCTCTGGTATCCAATAAGATATCATGCCATCTACAAAGCCTAACGGTTCCTGGAATGTCAGGAGGGTCATAAAATACCTTAATAATTGATAAACTGTCACCCGATCTGAGGGAGACTATAGCATCCCCAAATCCTGGTCCTAATCACCAAGGATCTGGTATAGTATTTCTATAACTATTGCGGAAGATATAAACATAAATTATTTATATATTAAATATTACACACTATCCCCAAGGTCGAAAACCTTCACATATTACCTAAATCAATATCCTATCTAACATACAATGTTATTATTATAAATTACCATTACAAATTTAGCTACACATATACTCCAATGATGTACTTATCTTTGACCTTTCCTTGTATCCGAAGTATTCACCTAATCTGCAAGTGTTTATCATGATATAGCAAGGGTGAACAAAAAGTTTGCCCATCAAGTTTAAGTTTAATTAAGAATATATCATGACTGAAAAAATTTGAATAATAGCTGGCTAACATTCAACAATATAATTGTGAACTAGCATGAACAAACTATTATAGCTGAACGAACATTAAACATAAACATATCATTTATATTTGAACTGAATGGTAATGAAGGTGATCAACCTTTCATACTTGATGTTTACATGCAATATGCACAGAGTACGATTCAATAATTCATAGACATGGTAATCAATAATGATTATCCATAAGCATATTTGAATAAACAACTCGAAGTTGAGTTAAGGAAAATTTGCCTGTTCGGTTGATTACTGTTACACGATCTATAATAATATTAATTTCCAAGTTAGAATAATATCATCACAATATAATACTATTATATATAATCATAGAATAACCTAAACACATAACATATAACCCTATCAGTTCACTAACAACCTAAGACTCGGTATCAAGTTAAACTAATTCTGACATCCCGACGACCTAGTCAGACAATTCTCGAGACTAATATCACTAAGACTCGGTCTAAACTGGTTCACAAAATATCTTAGATAATTTATTATCAGTCACAATATTTTTTATAAAGTAGTAATAATTTTCAGATAATTATTACCATTTATTATAATTTTTAAATCATGAATATCATATTTATATGATTTAAATACCACTTAATTTCATTATCATTAATATTTATTTATTATTAAATATTAATGAAAATCATGACATAATATTATAATATATTTATAATATCTCAAAGTATTTTAATATCATAAAATCATATTTATATGATTTTGAAACGATTAAATCAATTATCCGATAATTGCCATTAATATAAAAATATTAATATTTTCAAGACAAAATATCAAAAGTTATATTTTATAACTTAAAATATTTCTATAACACTTAAAACAATTTTATATGATTTTAAAATTATTAATTCTATTTTTCCATAATTTATTTAATTCATTTATTGAATAAATTAATTACCATTAATAATAAATTATTAATGAAATTCATCACAAAATATTAAAAGTCATCAAAAATAACTTAAAATATTTTCTAACACCATAATATATTTTTAAATGATTTTTATGTATTAAAATCATTTTTAAATAATTTATTTATTATTATAATTAAATAAATTAAATACCATTAATATTCCAAAAATATTAAATATATATGAAATATATTCAAAATTATTAAAAACCCATTTTTAGGCTTTAAAATAATTTTTAGGAATTTATTTTGTATTTTTAATAATTAAAATCTATTTTTTCTATTTATTTACTAAAAATATTAATTTTGAAAAATAAAGTGTCACTAAAAGGGCTCTATAGCGTACAGTAACTGTCATATATAGGTTTCTTAATGACGAAGAACATTCAAAGTCTGTTTGCAGGATACTTAGTTTGACCATAGGTAGATCCTTGGTTTTAATGTTTTCTGAGTAGATAAAGTGTTAGACATGTAGTATTCATGTAACACTACATATCCCAACTTAATTCATGGCCAATACACAACAAATCAGTGAGATCTAAGCCTTCAAATTCCTTGTCAGAGGCTGTTCTTCATTTTTGGGTTTTCCAGAAATGATGAACAGACCAAGTAACTACTTTTCAATCCTTATAACTTGCATTCTGGGTATACTTTGTGTAATATAATGGTTCATACTTGTAGTACAGATGTCAAAGAACAATTCTATATCATCAGATCAGTCTAACAACAACACCAAATGAATATTTGAGCCGGTCAAGATACTTGTCAGGAACATGTTCTTGAACAATCTGGGACCAGATTGTTCATCTGGCTGATGGTCAACTATAGTTTGACTAGCTACAACTTTGATTCTGTGCAAGATTTGGATATTCTAAATGCATGATCATATAGCCTACATGTTAGATAACAACCTTAATACAACAACATGGTCTAAAACATAAACACAAGAAAGATCAAGGCCATGCAAAACGATTGTCAGACCAAAACTGGATTTCTGGGTTTTCCAAAAATAGTTTGGTTATGGTCAGTTAACTGATTTTGACCACTTATAACTTGAAATCTATACATGATCTGACCCTGTTTTAATTCCAGATCATAGCCCACATGGCATACTACAGATCTAAAACTTAAAACAGCACAAATCAATAACACACAAGGATCTGTGAACCCTGACATATGGCTGTCAGACCATATTTTAGGGTTCATAATCAGTTTCTAAAAACCCAATTTCTTGTATCTAGGTGTTATGGATCTAGGATCTAACAACCCATATCACTAAATGACATCATATAACACAACTCTAACCAATAAACAACAACATCTAACATCAGATCATAAGATTTTGAAGATTTAGGGCTTATACCACTTTGATGCTTTGATCATTGAATCTGACATTGATGATTTGATCTTGAGAGGATAAATCTTGAACATGGCTTATCTTTTCTCTCTCTCTCTCACTCTAAATTTCAGATTTTTAGAGAGGGAAGGAGGTTGGTAAAAATGAAAAGTAAAGTGAGCTTTCTTTCACTTTAATCCTATATATTTCTTTGATGCAATGAACTTGGATTGACTAAATGGCTGATATCTTTGATATAGAGCACATGGAGTTGTTAGAGTTGGTCACCAACTTAAGATCATGGCAAGATCTACAAGCTAACTAATAAAGAATGCTAAAAAGGGCACTTTGGACATTTAGCATACAATTTTTAATGGGAAAATTGTCTTTTGATCTAACCCTTAGGGTTAAAACCTAAGGTTTTTAAAAATCAATTCTCTATGATTTCCAGTTTAGGTTTTCAAAATAGAAAATTAATATTTCTAAATTATAATTAGAATTCTCTAATTATACTAAAATTTCCTAATCATAATTTAAGCTTGCTAATTAGGATTAATTTATCCTAATTAAAACTGTTAATTTAGCAATTAGGTCCGTAATTGTACATTATAGTTTCTAACAGAATAATTAGGGTTTCAAATTTAAAAATTAGGGTTTTCTAACTAATTCGTTAGGCTTTACCCTAATTAATCTCGTAATGCATACACTTAGGTCTCTAAGATTCCAAGTTAGGGTTTTTGTAATCTGAATTAGGGTTTCAAATTCTCGAAATTTGAAATTAGGGTTTCTAGAGCTGGTATTAGGGTTTCTTATCAATCGCTAGGGTTTTCTAACTGAACTTCGATGATCTTAATATAATATTAGTGTTTGGACACTGATATAATTTATCTGGTCAACCGTTGACCCTTAACCACATTCAGTACACATACATAACCATACACACAGAGCACATTCACTTATATACTTAATACTACAAGCCTTCACCAATTTTTTTTTAAATTCACAAAATTCCTTCCTAGAAATCTCAAATCCATTCATTTAATTTCTGTCTAGGTCAATTATTTAACCTCTATTCAATCTTTTAAGATTTAAATAATTATCTAAATTCCTGGGTTGTCACATTCACCCCTTCTTCTAAGAATTTCGTCCCCGAAATTCAACTTACACCTTATACCATGCACCATTCACCATTCATACACAGCATCACATGATTCCCAATATATCCCTCACAAGAGTAAAAGTTTTCAAATAGTGCTGAGGAGTTATATAGGCAATTATTTGTCATTTTAGAAAAGGTTTATACAGAAATTCATCCGCAAACCATCTTATCTTACAGACACATGGGGTAATTAGCCCGATATGCCCAGTAGTACTGGCCAAGTATTGCTGATTGGAAAAAATTTTCCCCGTTCCTTCCATCCCATCCGCCTTAGGCGCACAAATTTTTTTCTTACCTCAGTCTTTATCGAAATCCGCACCAAAACAATTTGGTTCGGGAAAGTTTTCAAAGAACGCTTAGAGTTTTCATAAATGTTGGTCTAGCCAAATCAAATAGCTTAGACTCATATCAATAATCAATTTCAAACGAAATATTAAGGTATAGCCAAAACCCCGTTGGCAAATTAAAATTTTGAAAATAGTTTGAAAATGACGTCATGATACCATACTGTATTAACAGCCCGTTTGAGGATTCCATCATTATATGACTTTGTCATAACACATCATACAATAGTGGAATAACGCTTTTAGATCAAATTTAACACTAATTATTCCTATATTTACAACTCCATCAACTTTTTATCATCTCTGCACCAGGTTACATGGTACATAAGTGATAAATAAAAACACATTTTGATGTTTCAAACCATTTTCGTCTAGCCGAAACAAGTAGCATAGACTATTCTTTAAACCGTTCAAAAATCATTGCAAATCTGTTTTATCATCTCAACAGGTAACGAGGTGCGATGGTCCGAATTCGACACATACACAATGGTCACCAAGAGTTGAGAATAAAAATTTATTTTCAAAAGCACATAGTGCGTATTTAGCTTGATGTCCAAAAAGTTCAAAGTCTAGCATAGCTAGGAGTTTTGGAAAACCTATATCTCCACTAATGATCAATTTCTTAAATAGTCTATCTATTCCTATTATCCTCAATACTCTATTCACACAAAACTATACCCAATTTATCAAACTTACCACACTTATGAGTTCAGGAACTTTCCACAATCATATGAGTTTAAGAACATGTCCTAGTCAGACCTTTGGCGTCCATTCACTGAGGGGTTCATAAACATTTCATATAATCATGAGTCACGAACATACCATAAGTATGAGTTTTAAGAACTCATACTTAATCCTATATTCTCTACCTATACCCTACCTAACTGTTATACATTTGAGAAAAGAATCCCCTTCTCAACATGTATATAGCAAATAGCGCGACACAAACATTTCAATGATTATCAGTGCCAAAAACTAAGTGGTTTTTACACCAAGTACAATTCCCCATCCATAACAAGGAATCATACAACTCAGCTGCTAACATGAGTACTCAATTGAAATCCCCACTTAATACTAACTCCCTTCTCAATACGAATTTCATTCAACTCGTATTCATAATCCTTTCCTGAATCTGAGCCAATTCGTAGTACCACTGACACACAACATTCTTGCCATAAACTTTTCAATCATTTGATTGATTTTGTTCCCTGTTATAACTGTATCAGATCTTGGGGTGATCTTATCGTTTATATTATGATTCATTTCTAAACTATGATCGTTTTGTTTTATGATCTCCTATCCTAGTTCTTTTAGCCTTTTAGACTCGATCTATTCACCATTACTGTTCACCTTTATTAACAGAGTTAGGGAACTCCGTGTCTTTATAACCCGCCGAAATTCATCTTTGAATCTTACCGACTTACTAACTCTATTTGAGTTAGACCTAATCCTAATCATTGCGGTTATTAGTCTCAGGTAACCCAACCTAAGGTTCATAACCAACATCTTTGATACCAACTGTAGCATCCCCAAATCCCGGTCCTAATCACCAAGGATCTGATATACTATTTATATAACTATTGCGGAAGATATAAAGATAAATTATTTATACATTAAATATTACACAGTATCCCCAAGGTTGAAAACCTTCACATATTATCTGAATCAATATCCTATCTAACATACAATGTTATTATTATACATTACTATTACAAATTTAGTTGCACATATACTCCAAAGCTGTACTTGTCTTTGACATTTCCTCGTATCCGAAGTATTCGCCTAATCTGCAAGTGTTTATCATGATATAGAAAGGGTGAGCAACAAGTTTACCCAACAAGTTTAAGTTTAATTGAGAATATATCATGACTGAAAGAATTTGAATAATAGCTAGCTAACATTCAACAATATAATTATGAACTAGCATGAACAAACTATTATAGCTGAACGAACATTGAACATGAACATATCATTTATATCCGAATTGAATGGTAATGAAGGTGATCAACCTTTCATACCTGATGTTTACATGCAATATGCACAAAGTACGATTCAACAATTCATTGACATGGTAATCAACAATGATTATCCATAAGCATATTTGAATAAACAACTCGAAGTTGATTTAAGGAAAATTTGCCTGTTCGGCTGATTACTGTTACGCGATCTATAATAATATTGATTTCCAAGTTTGAATAATATCATCACAGTATAATACTATTATATATAATTAAAGAATAACCTAAACACATAACATATAACCCTATCAGTCCACAAACTACCTAAGACTTGGTATCAAGTCAAACTATTTTAGTTTGAGTTGAACCCGACACAATTCTGACATCCCGACGGCCTAGTCAAACAATTCTCGAGCCTAATATCACTAAGACTCGGTCTAAACTGGTTCACAAAATATCTTAGATAATTTATTATCAGTCACAATATTTTTTATAAACTTGTAATAATTTTCAGATAATTATTGCCATTTATCATGATTTTTAAATCATAAATATCATATTTATATGATTTAAATACCACTTAATTCCATTATCATTAATATTTATTTAATATTAAATATTAATGAAAATCATGACATAATATTATAATATATTTATAATATCTCAAAGTATTTTTAATATCATAAAATCATATTTATATGATTTTTAAATGATTAAATCCAATATCCGATAATTGCCATTAATATTAAAATATTAATATTTTCATGACAAAATATCAAAAGTTATATTTTATAACTTAAAATATTTCTATAACACTTAAACCATTTTTATATGATTTTTAAATCATTAATTCTATTTTTCATAATTTATTTAATTCATTTATTAAATTAATTAATTACCATTAATAATAAATTATTAATGAAATTCATCACAAAATATTAAAAGTCATCAAAAAAAATTTGAAATATTTTTAACACTATAATATATTTTTAAATGATTTTTCATGTATTAAAATTATTTTTAAATAATTTATTTAATATTATAATTAAATAAATTAAATACCATTAATATTCCAAAAATATTAAATATATATGAAATATATTCAAAATTATTAAAAACCCATTTTTAGGCTTTAAAATTATTTTTTAGGAATTTATTTTGTATTTTTAATAATTAAAAACTATTTTTTTCTATTTATTTAATAAAAATATTAATTTTGAAAAATAAAGTGTCACTAAAGGGCCCTATAGTGACAGAACCGTCACTATAGGTGTTCTTGGCCAACGAAGAACATTCAAAGTCTGTTTGCAGGATACCTAGTTTGACCATAGGTAGTTCCTTGGTTTTAATGTTTTTTGAGCAGATAAAGTGTTAGACATGTAGTATTCATGTAACACTACATATCCCAACTTAGTTCATGGCCAACACACAACAAATCAGTGAGATCTAAGACTTCAAATTCCTTGTCAGAGGTTGTTCTTCATTTTTGGGTTTTCCAAAAATGAAGAACAGACCAAGTGACTACTTTTCAATCCTTATAACTTACATTTTGGGTATACTTTGTGTAATATAATGGTTCATACTTGTAGTAGAGATTTTAAAGAACAACTCTATATCATCAGATCAGTCTAACAACAACACTAAATGAATATTTGAGCCGGTCAAAGTACCTGTCAGGAACGTGTTCTTGAACAATCTGGGTTTTCTAGATTGTTCATCTGGCTGATGGACAATTATAGTTTGACCAGCCACAACTTTGATTCTGTGCAAGATTTGGATATTCTAAAGGCATGATCATGTAGCCTACATGTCAGACAACAACCTTAATACAACAACATGGTCTAAAACATAAACACAAGCAAGATCAAGGCCCTGCAAAACGACTGTCAGACCAAAACTGGATTTCTGGGTTTTCTAGAAACAGTTTGGTCATGGTCAGTCAACTGACTTTGACCACTTATAACTTGAAATTTATACACGATCTGACCCTATTTTCAGTTCCAGATCATAGCCCACATGGCATACTATAGATCTAAAACTTAAAACACCATAAATCAATAACACACAAGGATCTATGAGCCCTGACATATGGCTGTCAGACCATATTTTAGTGTTCATAATCAGTTTCTAAAAACCCAATTTCTTGTATCTAGATGCTATGGATCTAGGATCTAATAACCTATATCACTAAATGACATCCTATAACATAACTCTAACCAATAAACAACAATATCTAATATCAGATCATAAGATTTTGAAGATTTAGGGCCTATACCACTTTGATGCTTTGATCATTGAATCTGACTTTGATGATCTGATCTTGAGAGGCTAAATATTTAACATGGCTTATCTTTTCTCTCTCTCACTCTAAATTTCAGATTTTTAGAGAAGGAAGGAGGTTGGCAAAAATGAAAAGTAAAGTGAGCTTTCTCTCACTTTAATCCTATATATTTCTTTGATGCAATGAACTTGGATTGACTAAATGGCTGATATCTTTGATATAGAGCACATAGAGTTGTTAGAGTTGGTCAGCAACTCAAGATCATGGCAAGATCTACAAGCTACCTAATAAAGAATTCTAAAAAGGGCACTTTGGACATTTAGTATACAATTTTTAATGGCAAAATGGTCTTTTGATCCAACCCTTAGGGTTAAAACCTAAGGTTTTCAAAAATCAATTCTCTAGGATCTCCAGTTTAGGTTTTCAAAATAGAAAATTAATATTTCTAAATTATAATTAGAATTCTCTAATTATACTAAGATTTCCTAATCATAATTTAAGCTTGCTAATTAGGATTAATTTATCCTAATTAAAATTGCTAATTTATCAATTAGGTCCATAATTGTACATTAGAGTTTCTAATGGAACAATTAGGGTTTTAAAATTTAAAATTAGGGTTTTTTAACTAATTCTTTTGGATTTACCCTAATTAATCTCGTAATCCATACACTTAAGTCTCTCAGATCCCAAGTTACGGTTTGGACACTAATATAATTTATCTGGTCAACCCTTGATCCTTAACCACATTCAGTACACATACATAACCATACACACAAAGTACATACACTTATATACTTAATACTGCAAGCCTTCACCAAAAAAATAAAATTCACAAAATTCCTTCCTAGAAATCTCAAATCTATTCACTTATTTTCTGTTTAGGTCTATTAATTAACCTCTATTCAATCTTTTAAGATTTAAATAATTGTCTAAATTCTAGGGTTGTCACATAGACAAACTGCAATACCAGGATCTCAAAGAAGAGGCTGCCAATATGGGTGGGGTATGCTCAATCTAGCTAACGGTGGATGAAGACATCTGTAGCATCGTATCATAAGACCATTCAAGGGTCAATGCTAAACTCACCTCTGGGAATGCATATCCATGACATAATGCATGCATCATGATAAATGACAATATGATATAAGGAATCGAAAGCATGATACATACATTCTTAAATACATCATCATTTAATACATCATCTCTGTATACAATTGAAAATTAAAAGTACATAGAAATGGGGCACACCCGCCCAAGATCTAACAAAAGCCTATTAAAAGATATAATGAGAAATGGGGCACATCCGCCTAATATCTAATAGAGGCCTATCAAAAGAGATAACGAGAAATCTTTTAGAAGAAATCAATGATGTCCACATCATCCAATCGATCCATCTGATGTAACTCCTCCTGAGTCACCGAATCTTTGCCAGAAGGGATGTCAGGTCGATACAAAGGAGGATGTGCACCAGTAAAGCTATTAGAATATGGGCGACCTGAAGTGCCAGCTTTGAGATCCCGAATTTTATGAATAAAGATTAATTTTCTCAAAATATTTTTTTTGAGTATTAATGTGTGGATTTGATATAATGTTATAGTTGTGGGTAATATTTACAAAATTTTCAAAGTAAGCAAGTTGTCATAAAATACCTGGTGGTAAAAGTACAACAATACGCGTGGTTGTATAGTAACACACGATATTGATTATTGATGCTTACGTGAGAAGTCACTCAGTTTTATTCAATTATTGTCACAATATTTTATATTATTAAATCAATAATTGAGACGACAAAGTTATTCATATTATTATTTGCATTATTGACAATGTCTAGAAAGTTCTGTCAAGGAAAGGGGTTTGGTCACCTAATTGCGCGCCAATAGGGAGATATCCTTATCGGAAAGCCCCCTCTTTCCTGGGAATGATCTGGTTGTTAAATATTGTGAATTATAATATTAATGATGAATGTTATTAAAAATCAAATTTGAGTCCGGAATGATGAAATTAGTAAAAATAGACAATAAACACAAAATTTGTCGGGGTTGACTTTTTTGTTAAAAAGTCAATAGTTGAATTTTTTGAAAATGTCAAACTTAGAAAATTTCAAAGATGAAATTGTTGATAAAAATATTTCCATTGTGTTGGGATTATTAGTGTTAGTGGAAATCGACATTTATTTCGATAATAGTTGATTTCTGGTTGTTAAATTGACCACACGGGTAATTCATCGGATAAATGAGAAATTAATTGCTATTAATTCACATGCTTATAACTATTTGTTCACATGTGTGTACTATTGATTCACATGCATGTACTATTAGGGGAGGTGGTGCAAGATTGATAATACTTGCATGACTAAATTAAAAATAGAGGTATAGATGAAGGTACTATACTTTAAATATTTTTTTCACCTGTATAGAACTATTGATTCAAATGATTGTACTATTGATTCACATGATGTACTATTAGGGGAGGTGGTGTAAGTTTTATAATACTTGCAGGACTAAATTAAAAATGAAGGAAAAGATGAAGGTATTATACTGTAATATTTTGAGCCCCAAAACGTATAATTATCGAAACTATGCTTTCCTATAAATAGAAGCTCATTCTTCTTTCATTCTCACCAATTCACTAAGACTCACAAGAGAAATTACAGAGAGAGAAGCTATAGAGAGAAAGAAGAATAGTAGTCTGCTAATTCACTATTCAAGTATCTAGTCTTCTTCTTAGGTAAGGGGTATTATTTATTTCATTTTCTAAAGAGATATTATTTTTTGTATTCGTATGAATATTATTTTCGTTCAATATTCGTAAGGAATATCATTTTCGTTCAATATTCATTGTGTTCATTTAATATTCGTTAGGAATATTATTTTCGTTCAATATTTGTAAGGGATGTTATTTATTTCTTATTCGTAAGGGTTATTATTTCTTACTATTCATGAGTTACTATTTACGGGTTACTATTTACCCGGTTACTATTCACTCAAATATTATTCACTCGGGAATTCAAGGCACTTTTCGTACCGGAGTACTATTCGCGAGTTACTATTCATGGGTTACTATTCACCCGATTATTATTCACTCGAATATTATTCACTCGGGTATTTGGGGCACTTTCTATGTCGGGGTAATATTCACGAGATACTATTCCCGAAGTACTATTCATAGGGTACTATTCACGGGGTACTATTCACCCAAAAAATTTATTTCTTTTCCGTCCAAATTATTTTTGATACATGAATATTATTCTTGAATTTTACTCCACGAAGCAGTATCATGTTGACAATTTGGATATTTTTAAACTTTGGATAAATTTAAAGTCTTTAATATTTATCATTTATTTCGTTTGATTAATGTTATCATTGTCATCATCCTCATGCTTATAATGTGATGAAAGTCATCTTTGGTTTACATGTAAAGATGGACCGTTGATTATTGGTTTTACAGTTGTATATCTTTGGCTCACGTGCAAAGAAGAACTATTGATTGATATCTTTGGTCGTAGTGAAAAAATGAACTGTTGATTGATAGCTTTGGTCCGTAGTGCAAAGATGGACAGGTGTATGACATGGTCATGACCACTGGTGATATTAACGAATATCCTTGGCCGTAGTGCATGGATAATTCGATGATGTGATTGGCAGGATCATGACCATTAGTTAATAGTTTAATGTCTTTGGTCGCAGTGCACTGACAGGCAATTGATTGGTATGATCATGACCATTGGTTTTATAGTTGAATATCTTTGGCCCGTAGTGCAAAGGTAAACAACTTATTGGTATGATCATTGTTATTACATTTGAATATCTTTAGCCTTTGGGGTAAGGATATTGAGTAAACGTTCCATTAAGCCTTTGTGGCAAGGAGGAACTGTTGATTCACATTATTATAAACATGAATTGTGAATTTAACTAAAATCTTTGGTGGTTCAGGTGAAGACAGGTGATGAAAGTTCTCTTTGTCTTGGGTATAATAAAGAATTGTTAATGGGTATTACAGGGATAAAATTGATAATAAACTTTTAAATCATAGAAGATAGTAGATATCATGCTCTACTTGACTCTTCTAATGGATTGCTTGTTTCGCTGCAGTTAAACTTGATGTTTATTGTATTTTATCAATTTAACACTGTTGAAGGCTAATGATAATTTATTCTGCATTATCTTAGTCATAATATTTCTTACTGGGCTAGTTGAGCTCACCCTTTTCCTTTCATCGTTCTCTTCAAGAAATGAGAATATAGCTGGGATGAGTCGGGGAATGGAGTGACGGGCCGAGATGGTTATTTTAGTAGTCCTCACTACTTAGTGTGATAATAAATGTAATGAGGACTCCATTTGAGTTTGGATATTGTCTAAAAGACAATTTTCGTGTAAAGACTCTCAGCTATATTTTATCGTATTTTACATGACAGTTATATAATTAAGTTGTAGTTGTATTCCGTACCATGTATCTGGCGACCCAAGATGGGTGACTTATACCTGTTTTGGGGTCGTCATAGTTGGTATCAAAGCTTAGGAATATGATCCCTGGCTAAGATGTGTGGCTAGAACTAGGAGGGGAGATACGGGAAATTCCTTCGCTAGTATGACCTACCTAAGTTTATTTGGTATTTAATTGGTCGGTCAGAATATAGAGATAATATGTGGCATGTCAATTAACCTTTGTTTTGAAGATGTATTCTAGAATGATATCTAAAATACAGGAGATGAGCAATGGGAAAATTATGATACAAAGGAAATAACCGGGAATGTATAATCCGAAAATAAAGCAAGGTATTCTCATCTCTTCGAACTACTAGGTACGTAAATTTTGAGGGCAAAATTTCATAAGGAAAAGAGATTGTGAGATCCCCAATTTTATGAATAAAGATTAATTTTCTCAAAATATTTTTTTTTGAGTATTAAGGTGTGGATTTGATATAATGTTATAGTTGTGGGTAATATTTACAAAATTTTCAAAGTAAGCAAGTTTTCATAAAATTCCCGGTGGTAAAAGTATAATAATACGCGTGGTTGCATAGTAGCATACGATATTGATTATTGATGCTTACGTGAGAAGTCACTTAGTTTTATTCAATTATTGTCACAATATTTTATATTATTAAATCAATAATTGAGACGACAAAGTTATTCATATTATTATTTGCATTATTGACAATGTCTAGAAAGTTCTGTCGAGGAAAGGGGTTTGGTCACCTAATTGCGCGTCAATAGGGAAAAATCCTTATCTTATCAGAAAGTCCCCTCTTTCCTGGGAATGATCTAGTTGTTAAATATTGTGAATTATAATATTAATGATGAATGTTATTAAAAATCAAATTTGAGTTCAGAGTTGAATTTGGAGACGCGGATAAGATATTTGAGTCCAGAAGGATGAAATTAATAGAAATAGATTATAAACACAAAATTTGTCGGGGTTGACTTTTTTTGTCAAAAAGTCAACAGTGATTTTTTTGAAAAAAAGTCAAAATTAGAAAATTTCAAAGATGAAATTATTGATAAAAATATTTCTTTTGTGTTGGGATTATTAGTGTTAGTGGAAATCGACATTTATTTCGATAATAGTTGATTTCTGGGTGTTAAATTGACCAAACGGGTAATTAATCGGATAAATGAGAAATTAATTGCTATTAATTCACATGCTTATAACTATTTGTTCACATGTGTGTACTATTGATTCACATGCATGTACTATTAGGGGAGGTGGTGCAAGATTTATAATACTTGCATGACTAAATTAAAAATGGAGGTATAGATGAAGGTACTATACTGTAATTATTGTTTTCACATGTATAAAACTATTGATTCACATGATTGTACTATTGATTCACATGATTTATTATTAGGGGAGGTGGTGCAAGTTTTATAATACTTGCAGGACTAAATTAAAAATGATGGAAAAGATGAAGGTATTATACTATAACATTTCGAGCCCTAAAACATGCAATTATCGAAACTATGTTTTCCTATAAATAGAAACTCATTCTTCTTTCATTCTCACTAATTCACTAAGACTCACAAGAGAAATTATAGAGAGAGAAGCTATAGAGAGAAAGAAGAAGAGTAGTCTGCTAATTCACTATTCCAGTATCTAGTCTTCTTCTGAGATAAGGGGTATTATTTATTTCATATTCTGAAGAGATATTATTTTCCGTATTCGTATGAATATTATTTTCGTTCAATATTCGTAAGGAATATCATTTTCGTTCAATATTCATTGTCTTCGTTTAATATTCGTAAGGAATATTATTTTCGTTCAATATTCATAAGGGATGTTATTTATTTATTATTCGTAAGGGTTATTATTTCTTACTATTCAAGAGTTACTATTTACAAGTTACTATTTACTCAGTTACTATTCACTCGAATATTATTCACTCGGGTATTCGGGGCACTTTTCGTGCCGGAGTACTATTCATGAGTTACTATTCATGTGTTACTATTCACCCAGTTATTATTTACTCGAATATTATTCACTCGGGTATGTGGGGAACTTTCTATGCCAGGATTCTATTCATGAGGTACTATTCCCGAAGTACTATTCATAAGGTACTATTCACGGGGTACTATTCACCCGAAAAATTTATTTCTTTTTCGTCTAAATTATTTTTGATACATGAATATTATTCTTGAATTTAACTCCACAAAGCAATATCATGTTGACAATTTGATTATTTTTAAACTCTGGATAAATGTAAAGTCTTTAATATTTATCTTTTATTTCGTTTGATTAATGCTTATATCATTGTCATCATCCTCATGCTTATATTGTGATGAAAGTCATCTTTGGCTTACGTGCAAAGAAGGACTGTTGATTATTGGTTTTACAGTTGTATATCTTTGGCTTACGTGCAAAAAAGAACTGTTGATTGATATCTTTGGTCGTAGTGCAAAGATGAACTGTTGATTGATAGCTTTCGTTCGTAGTGCAAAGATGGACAGGTGTATGACATTGTCATGACCACTGGTGATACTAACGAATATCCTTGGCCGTAGTGCATGGATAATTCGATGATGTGATTGACAGGATCATGACCATTAGTTAATAGTTGAATGTCTTTGGTCGTAGTGCACTGACAGGCAATTGATTTGTATGATCATGACCATTGGTTTTATAGTTGAATATCTTTGGCCCGTAGTGCAAAGGTAGACAACTGATTGGTATGATCATTGTTATTACATTTGAATATCTTTAGCCTTTAGGGTAAGGATATTGAGTAAACGTTCCATTAAGCCTTTGTGGCAAGGAGGAACTGTTGATTCACATTATTATAAACATGAATTATGAATTTAACAAAAATATTTGGTGGTTCAGGTGAAGACAGGTGATGAAAGTTCTCTTTGTCTTGGGTATAATAAAGAACTGTTAATGGGTATTACAGGGATAAAATTAATGATAAACTTTTAAATCATAGAAGATAGTAGATATCATGCTCTACTTGACTCTTTTAATGGTCTGCTTGTTCCGCTGCAGTTAAACTTGATGTTTATTGTATTTTATCAGTTTAACACTGTTGAAGGCTAATGATAATTTATTCTACATTATCTTAGTCATAATA
The DNA here is from genome assembly GCA_020205615.1 of Panax quinquefolius. Taxonomy (NCBI): domain Eukaryota; kingdom Viridiplantae; phylum Streptophyta; class Magnoliopsida; order Apiales; family Araliaceae; genus Panax; species Panax quinquefolius. The sequence continues at coordinate 116,038,684 of CM035153.1, forward strand.
TTACTTACTGGACTAGTTGAGCTCACCTTTTTGCTTTCATTGTTCTCTTCAGGAAATGAGAATATAGCTGGGACGAGTCGGGGAATAGAGTGACGGTCCGAGATGGTTATTTTAGTAGTCCTCACTACTTAGTGTGATAATAAATGTAATGAGGACTCCATTTGAGTTTGGATATTGTCTAGAAGACAATATTCGTTAAAAACTCTCAGCTATATTTTATCGTATTTTACACGACAATTGTATAATTAAGTTGTAGTTGTATTCTGTACCATGTATCTGGCAACCCAAGATGGGTGATGTATACATGTTTTGGGGTCGTCCCAGAGCTAGATGAATCAAAAGAATCTGCCTCTGATGGATCTCTGCCCAAATGCTAGAAGAAAAAATGTGCCCGGTCCAACCTCTAGGTCAAACTGTCAATTTGCGCCAAATGAGTGGGATCTTGACAGTAATTCCATGTCTTATATTTAATTGGGACATTGTATGGTGGAAGGATTGAATTGTACGGTAACTATTTACTCAAAGGTTCTTTTATGATTAATGTTGAAATCTATATTATCTGGAAAGTCGTTGATCGCTAGGGAGGCTTATCCCTATTGTAGAATAAATATTATTTAAATAAATTAATTGTTTAATTTATTTATTTAAATAAGATTAGAATTGTTCTAATTGATTTATTCACAACCGCTTAATATGGAGAACCTAAAGGGTCACACCATAAAAGGAAGAATAATTATTTAAGAAGTTAATGGCATAATCGTAATAATATAAAGTTAAGTATATTTAATTTAATCTATGGTGATAGAATAAATTAAATAGCTTAATATTTATTATTTAATATTTTAGAAATATTAAATATAAATTAATAAGAGGTGTCTTATTAATATTATTACAATTATTATTATTTTAATTTCTAAAAGAGTTTAGGAATTAATTTAATATAAGTACTCTCATTTATTCCTAATTGGATTAGGAAGGAAAATTAGTTAAAGGAGTTTAATTAATTATCCCTAATAAGATTAGGGAGCTTAATTAATTAAAAGAAATAATTAATTAAAACCCAATTCCTTAATTGTTAAGATGGGTTGCCCACATCTATAAATAAGAGGAGTCTTATTATGGGTGGTGGGGTTGTTGACTTTTTCAACATACGACATAATTCCAATTGTTGGGAGAGTACACCCTTTCTATAGAGATAGAAAAACTAGGGTTTAGCCAACCACCCTTCTTCTTGAATTTTCTTCTTCCTTGGTGGATCACCTCTAGAGGCCAAACATTTGGGTGGCTAACGTTGATCAAAGGAAGGAACCAAACCCGGTGGATTCAAGTTGAACACGAAAAGGATTGGAGGTGAACTTGTACTTCTAGAGGAAGCTCGATCTTCGTGGGTATGATTCTTATTCTTTATCTTTTCGCTTTAATTAATAATTGTGCATAAAGGGTGATCCGGGTTTATGGTTTGTAAATTTTTTAAACTCTGATTTTTACACGCTTCCGCACTTTTATGCAATTTGATTGCGCTCATGAATATTACAAACCTAACAGTGGCATCAGAGCCAAACCTTTATGCGAATTATTAATTGTTCAAATTTGATATGTATATTGATATGTGTTTAGAACAATTTAATTGGGCATAATTTTATTGTATAAAATTTAATAAAAAAAAAAACGTCGCATTTTTTTTTTTTGAAAACCGTACCAAATTCATGCCATATCACTGGCTGCTGCAACATGTTAGCAAGAAGCAACAGGTACCCGAATAATAATTTGATTATATATATATAGATATTAATCACACCCATCTTCATGTGCATGTAGATAAAGCATGTATCTGCACCGTTTTTTTTTATTTGCACGCAAATCAAGGAAGATTACAGGATTCGACTAATCAAGAATCTTGCTGGATGTAACCATGTTATATATATATATATATAATTACCGAATATATATAATATGCAAATAAATATATATAAAATAATTACGGTAATATATATATATAATATGTTTTAATTATTTTATTATTAAAATAAAAGTTTATTTTAATCTTAAAATAAAAGGTTTATTTTAATATTAAAATATAAGATTTATTTTAATTTTAAAATTAGAATTTCATGCTAACTAATTAGAGTTGGAATTGGATTCCATAATAACTAATTGGAGTTGAAATTGGATTTTATTTTTCCTAAAATAAAGGAGTTTATTTGTGAATAGGGAAGTAAATCCATCTTTCCTTAAATAAAGGAGTTTGTTTAGATATGAAATAAGATTTCATATTATTCAAAATAAAAAGTTTATTTGTGAATAGGAAAGAGAATCCATATTTCCTTAAATAAAGGAGTTTATTTAAATATGAAATAAGATTTCATATTATTCAAAATAAAGGAGTTTATTTGTGAATAGGAAAAGAATATCCGTTTCCTTTAATAAATTTTTTTTTACATGGAATTGATTCCATAATTAATTAAAATAAAAGAGTTTATTTTAATTAAAGATTTTTTTTTATTACATGGAATTGGATTCCATAATTAATTAAAATAAAGGAGTTTATTTTGATTAAAATTTTGATTAAAATAAAATAGTTTATTTTATTTAAAATTGAATAAATTAAAATAAAATAGTTTTATTTTAATTTAAATTTGGATTTAAATAAAGGAGTTTATTTTTATTCAAAAATAGATTTTATACTAACTAAATTTGCCCATTAAATGATATCAATATATATATTAAATGTTTATTATTCATGAGATGAATGTTATTTATTGATGCATATGGTGATGTGTATGATAATAAATGGGATTGATTATGGACTATCAACCAATGCGATTGGATTTTATTTTAGTTGGATGCATGAATGTATGGGTTTTATTAAATGGGGTCTCACAGTACCTCGCCTTCTCTAATTTTTTCTTAATGTAAATTCTATCTCCTCCTATGTACTTCCCTCGATCACGATCAAGGTTTCTATTTATTTTAAATAGTTTTGTAATAGGAATAGTTAGAATTAATTTTGAAAAATTAGAGATCAAGGAGTAAGGAGCGCTTGAAGACCTGTTTGTAATGAAACCCGGGTTTAAATGTAATAGTTATATTTAAATATTATTTCTTGCACCCCAGGGAGTTTGACCTTTTGTTCACTCACTTGGTGGCTCTAGTGAACCAAACTAGAATAAAAGTCCATAATCAATCCGGTAGAATATAGTATTCTATATGTGCATGCTTATATTATATATATTATATATTATGCAAACATGCTTCGCATGTTTATTAATATATACGACGCGTATTTTATATATATATATATAATAAATGCTGCTTAAACAAGATGAGACAAATTAATAACAAACCCCTCAATTTTTATATTAAGTCCTAAGCGTTCAAAGATATTTGGAATATCGAACGTCCGCCTTCTAGCATGATAAAATTAATAGAGTATTAAATATTTAATATGAGTTTGTTGTGTCACCACAAGGCAAGTATTAAGTATTTAAGATGTTAATTTATCACATTTGATGCTTATAAAGAAAATTGAACAATATTGTTTTGTTGTGTCACCACAAGGATGATATTTTTCTTTTTGAATATATGGAGTGCTAGGTCGGACTTAACTTGGATAATTTTGATTCGGATGTGCCACCACTTGATCAAAATAATCTAAGAGGCAAAATACAAGGAGTTGCATAGTTGATGTAATTGACAAAAGTTGTCTACCTATTTATTTATATATAGTTTGTTGTGTCACCACAAGGCTATATACATTTGAAATGGGATCCTTATTCTCACTAGCAAATCTTTAATTAGATTTTGCCGAACTATATAAGTGAGGGTAATATAGTTTGAAGAAAATAGTGGGAGATACCAATTTAAAACAAGACCTAAATTTTTTTGGTAATTAATAAAAGAATGTATGTTAAAATGTTGTTAATTACAAATTCATTTACAGAATTTTACAATGTCTAAATTACTATCATCTGCTGGCAGTATTAGATGCTAAATTAATCGTAATCGAATTAAACGGATTGGTTAAGGAATTTGAGAATAGTTCTCATAGCTGAAAAGCTATCTTATGTCCTTAATACGCCTATCCCTGCAATGGTTGCAGACAATGCCTCTGAGGAAGACATTACTACTTTTAGAAAGTGGCAAGATGATGCACAGTTGGCTCGAACGCATCATGCTCGCATCCATGAGTAACGAGTTTCAACGTCAAGATGAAACTATGGATGCTCTACTATATTCCCGCACATCAAGTAGTTGATGGTGAGGAAAGTAGGACCGATAGATATCGAGATATCTAAGGAGCTCTTCCGATCTAGAATGGCCAATGGCACTATAGTATGCATAAAAAGTTCTTAACATAATCAATTTGATTGATCAATTAGGACAACTGGTTTTGTCATGGATGGAGAGTTGAGCCAAGATTTGATCTTGCACTCACTCCCGGACTCCTTTTCACAATTGTTATGAATTTTTCATATGGACAAGCTAGATATCAGCCTCGCTGATTTGCTTAACATGTTGAAAAATGTTGAGAGTCACTTTCCAACCAAGAAAGACCAAGTCTTACTGGTAGAGGCCAAAGGATCTTCTGAAAAGAAGAACGATTCAAAGAAGGTAAATAGAAAGGCGTAAACAAAGGATAATAAGAGCAAAACCGATCGGATAGCAAAGGAGTTTGTTTCCTTTGCAATAAGCTCGGACACCGGAAAGAAATCTGCGAGAAGCATCTTGCAGAGGCTAACCAAAGAAGCTTCTCAAGTTTTGCATAATATAGTTTTTGTTCATGATTGAAATAAATTTTTTCTTTTTAAGTCAAGGTTCTACTTGGGTATTGGATACCGACTTTGGTTATCATAAATATAGATTTATGAAGGGACCAAGCGAAGTAAAAGCTAAACAAATATAAGTAATCCTATGTGTGGGAAATGAAGCAAAGGTTGCTACATTAGCCATAGAAACTTATAGTTTAGCAATGCCTACGAGCAAATCTATTAAGTCAATAAGTTGTTATTGTATTCCAGCTTCTTGTTGAAAACATTATTTCCATTTTATTGTTGAACAATGAAATCTTTGGTATTATAATTAAGAACAATTGTTGTTCTATTTATAATAATAATATTTTGTATAGAATCTGAATATTACTTAATAAATTTTGTATACTGACTTACATGAAAATAATTTTGCATATCGAACAAATTAGTATAAGAAAAGGAGATGATCATTCAAAGAGTTGAATGTATATATTTGCTAAAATACAAGTATGAATTATTTGAAAGGTTCAAAGAATTGTAGTGAAACAAATTGGCAAAGTATTAAGATTCTTTGATTAGATCAAGGAATAAATACTTGTGCAATAAGTTTCTAGATCATCTCAAATGGTTTTTCTCATAATGGACACCTCCTCTGATACACAATAATTGATTGATGTATTTGAATGGAAAAATCGTACCTTGTTGGACATGGTGCGGTCCATAATGATTTTACCGACATTCCAATATCCTTCTAGCGTCATGTCCTAGAAATGGCTGCATACCTACGAAAATGGTAACCTCAAAATCCATTTCAAGACTCCATAAAAGTTATGGATGGGGAGGATTCCTAATCTTAAGTATGTTAAGATAAGGGTTGTCCAACTTATGTGAAAAAGGTTTCAAAGGATAAGCTTGGGAAAAAATTTGACATGTACAGTTTGTGGGACATCCTAAAGTAAGTTTAGGGCATGTGTTCTATAATCCTACTTAGCAAAAGGTGTTTGTTGCGAACACGCCTTCTCTAAGATAAAGGTGTTTATCATTGAAGGGGCTAGTGGGAGGATAATAGATCTTGAAGAGTTCAAGAACCACAAAACACTATAAGTCAAATAAGAGGAACCTGTAGATAGACCTATTATACCACAACTGAATCGTAAATCTGGAATAGTACCAAAGATACCTGGGAGGTATGGATTCATCATGGATGATGATGATGAGGTACACATCATAGAAGATGATGATCCAGAGTTACAATCGATGAGGTAAGACTTCTAGTGTGTACAAAAGGGTCAGTGGGAGCATCGTGACATTCCTAGTACTACATGTTGTTATACTACAGATAAGGAATGACATACCAATGCTACAATCAGTAAAGATAAAGTTGTCTAAACATTCCTCCATGAATGATTTGGAAGAGTATCTTAATTGGGGATATAAATCTATATAGATAGATTTAAGAGGATGCTCGACTTAACCCAAGGAACGTATATTCATTTGATGCTAAAGTCGTTTAGCATGGCAAACTCCAAGAGATGTCTCATGTCGATGAGCTATGGAGTGTATCTCTTAATAGTCCCCACGCACTCACGAAAAGAGAGGTCGCATGAGTGACTATCATGTATGCAATGAAATATACAAGACCTGATGTTGATCAGTCATATTCTGGAGAAGTTCACTATGAGTCAGTGGAAAACATCTTAAAGTGCTTAACCGACACTAAGGATGTGATCATATTCATGGTGGGTCTGAATTAAAACTAGAGGGCTTAACAGACTCAAGTTTTTCGTATGCACCAAGATGACGAAAAATCCACTTTAAGGTAAAGCGTTATCTTGAACAAAGGTGCGATGAATTGAAAGGTTCCAAACAAAGAAAGAGTTCTTTGGTTTAGTGATAAAGACAAAGTATATAGCTATAAATGAAGCTGCAAGTTGATTGTTTGGATTAAAAGTTCATTACAGAACTAGGAATAGTTCCTAAGTCTCATCTTGGATCTAAACATGTGTTGTGGCACTTTCATTTGATTATTAGAATTATTGAAAGATGGGAAATCACTATAGAGATAGTGGACTCTCATGAACAACATTACATATCCATTAACTAAAGCTTATCCAACAGCAGGATAGTCGTCACTTAGAGAAGAAGAGTATAAGATACCATGACGATTGGCTTTAGTGCAAGTGGGAGATTGAAAGTAGTATGCACACAAGCCAATCATGTTTGATGATAAAGCATATACTTTGTAACAATCTTATTCATTTATTAATAAAAAGTATTAATTTATTAAAGGCTTTTAATTATCTACATGATCTTTGTTTTATAATATGTGATAAACCCATAGTTTTAAGCAATGCTTTTAGAATAATGATGATGATCATTCTAATGAGATCTAAATTCTTAGAAAGCTTAAAACTAAAATAGTTCCCAATCATTGGATTACTAAATTGGGGATTAGTGAATCCGGATAGATTGGTACATACGTTGCTTGCTCATTGGATGAGGATGATTGATCTCATGATCATTTGTGTGGAGACACTAAAGCAAGTATGTAGGTGCTTATTGGAGAATAAGTTCACTGAACGTGGCTCGCTAAGGAATACCTAATGGAGTTTTATTTGCCTGTCAATAGGAATTCCTGTAGTGATAGTAGTACAAAGTGATCCTTGGACTTGAGATCATCATAGTATCTTGTGTATGATGAGTTATACTTTGACTTATTCCTTAAGACCCTTAGGGTATATCAAAGGGTATGCTTGGGTATAATAAGTTGTATACATGGAGATAATGTATGATCAATAAAGAATCTACCACTTCTAATAAAAGAAGAGAAATGTCCTATGTGATTCGATAAATGACAACCCAAGAGTCCTTGGCGGCGCGAATGAAATTAGAAAGGAGTTTCTAATTTGCATTATTTGAGTTGTGCATTTAAGGATCGAAATACATATAATTAAATAAAATAAGACTTGACATGTAATTTCATGTCTTATATTTAATTGGGACATTGTATGGTGGAAGGATTGAATTGTACGGAACTATTTACTCAAAGGTTCTTTTATGATTAATGTTGAAATCTATATTATCCGGAAAGTCGTTGATCGCTAAGGAGGCTTATCCTATTGTAGAATAAATATTATTTAAATAAATTAATTGTTTAATTTATTTATTTAAATAAGATTAGAATTGTTCTAATTGATTTATTCACAACCGGTTTAATATGGAGAACCTAAAGGGTCACACCATAAAAGGAAGAATAATTATTTAAGAAGTTAATGGCATAATCGTAATAATATGTTAAGTATATTTAATTTAATCTATGGTGATAGAATAAATTAAATAGCTTAATATTTATTATTTAATATTTTAGAAATATTAAATATAAATTAATAAGAGGTGTCTTATTAATATTATTACAATTATTATTATTTTAATTTCTAAAAGAGTTTAGGAATTAATTTAATATAAGTACTCTCATTTATTCCTAATTGGATTAGGAAGGAAAATTAGTTAAAGGAGTTTAATTAATTATCCCTAATAAGATTAGGGAGCTTAATTAATTAAAAGAATTAATTAATTAAAACCCAATTCCTTAATTGTTAAGATGGGTTGCCCACATCTATAAATAAGAGGAGTCTTATTATGGGTGGTGGGGTTGTTGACTTTTTCAACATACGGACATAATTCCAATTGTTGGAGAGGTACACCCTTTCTATAGAGATAGAAAAACTAGGGTTTAGCCAACCACCCTTCTTCTTGAATTTTCTTCTTCCTTGGTGGATCACCTCTAGAGGCCAAACATTTGGGTGGCTAACGTTGATCAAAGGAAGGAACCAAACCCGGTGGATTCAAGTTGAACACGAAAAGGATTGGAGGTGAACTTGTACCTGAGGAAGCTCGATCTTCAAGGGTATGATTCTTATTCTTTATCTTTTCGTTTAATTAATAATTGTGCATAAAGGGTGATCCGGGTTTATGGTTTGTAAATTTTTTAAACTCTGATTTTTACACGCTTCCGCACTTTTATGCAATTTGATTGCGCTCATGAATATTACAAACCTAACAATATCCGCTCAAACTTTCAGAACTTCAATCCGGGTATCCGATCGAGGTTTATAACACAGTTTTCGGAGTGCTATTGTCGAGAGCTACACAATGACATGGGATTAGAGGTTGTATGAAGTCAGGAAGATGGGACCATGCCCTTGGTCTTCAAGTCTTCAAATTCTATCCGGTGTGCTGTCTTGTATAATAATCACTCGCGATTGGAGCTATTTGGTTCTTGTAGGACACTGCTGTGTAGAATATATATTGAAATGTGTTGAGATGGCATAAATGCAGGATCGAGGTGGCAAAATGATGTTTTTTCCCCTGAGCGAGTTTATCTCTGGTTTGGGCTGATATAGCACTCGTTGCTCAGGGTTATCTCTGAGATTGGGTTGCTACAAGTGCTGAATGTCCTCAGGGTTATCTCTGAGGTGTGCCTATCCTCCCGGGGTTATCTTCAGGACTGGAACTGAGTGCCTCGGGGTTATCTCCGAGGTTTAAGCTGACTGCAAAGGTTGAAAGGAGCTTTTCCAGCGTTATCTCCTGAACTTCACCTGCACTCTTCGGTGTTTTTTCCGAGGTTGGAACTGAAACTCCTGGTGTTATTTCTGGGATGAAACTGATTATCTCGGGGTTATCTCTGAGATGGAAAGAATTGAGTATCCCAGGGTTATCTCCGGAATTGAACTGAGCTATCCTCCAGGGTTATCTCTGAAAGACGATTCTGCTCTCCTGCAACGTTAGTAACAAGAGCGCAAAAAAAATTTGAGTGTCTACAAAACTTAAGTAATAGTTTAAGGATGGATTACCTGGGATTGTTTTAAGTTGATGTAACCCTTTAATGGGAAAGATTATTATCTAAGTTATTTAAATTATGTCTTTAAATCAAGGTTGGGTTACTTGGATTTGGGGGTGTCACAGGTTGGTATCAAAGCCTAAGGTTATGAACCTTAGGTGGGGAAACCTTAGGAAGTAACCTTTAACGAGACAGAAAACATAGTGGTCATAAACTCATATCGAGTTCTAAGGAAAAGAATTATGGAGATTTATTAAAAGATAAACAATAAAAGATATTATGTGCTATGTGTTAATAACTTATGTGCTCCTGAGTATCAAAGAATGTCACATAATAAATAAAACTTTAAAGTATTTTGTTGTCAAGATGTCTAATGTTGGAGGATCCAGTCCAGCTAGGGAAGTGATGCTTCAGGTACCTAGAGATGAGGAACCCCGAGATGTCCACATTGTGCGGGAACAATTGATTCAGAGGGAGCCTTCTCTGTTGATTACTGAGGAAGAATAGAAGGATGAGCCTGTGTCTGATCCTGAGGAGGAGAACTCTGAGGAGATAGAGGAGGAGGATGAGGAAGAGGATCCTGTGGAGTTTCCACCAAACTCCATATCAGCTGAGATGTATGATGCACTGTATGATCGAAACATAGAATTACAGGATAAGGTTGAGGAGCTGAAGGAGTTGGCTGAGATGCGTCAAGCTATTATAGAGCAGAAGGATGCCGAGATTCAAGAGCTTGACTCACGACTTGGAAACACGGAGTGGAACCTAGTTCACACAGAGGGACATCAAGAGGAGCTGTTGGCTGAAAATGAGAAGATGAAAACTAACGTGGAAAAGTTAAAAAATAACTTGAAGGAGGAGTTAGCTAAGCGTGCGAGGGTAGATGACGCTTGGATGAAGGCGACTCAGCGTACAGACCGTGCTGAAGCCAAGGTTCAAATGAAGAAGGCTAAGATGAATGAAATGGATCATGCCTTTCATTCTGCGATTGGTAGGGCCCAGGATCGAGTCTTTTACTACCCACCTTAGTTTGAAGATTTGCTATGATTCGTGATGGATCGTAAGATGACATATTGTATTATGGAGGAAGAACGTAGAGAAGCCTCTCGACGCCTTAATATGCCAAGATAGAAAGAATAAGAATAATAATATTAATATGTGGTTAAGTATGTGATTAAATAAATTATAAATCCTCTATTTTGAGATAAATAAAGGGGTAGTATAAATATGTAATCCTGAAACTTGTCTAGTTCAGGAAAATGGATGTTGATAGCAGAGATGTTATCCTTATTATGATTATGAATGAATAAAAATATCAAAGTTTATTGAAATGTTATGTGTTATAGCTTCAATCTTAGAATGTTTAAGTTAAACTTTAAATATTCAAGAAGTTGAGTAATGAGCTAATAAGCGTATATTTTAACAAAAAATGCCTCCTAGAAGAAGACAACCACGCCAACAACCACCTCCTGAGGGGTCTACTAATAATAATAACGAGGCCAATGCTAACCCGGTTCAGCAGTTGGTGACTTTGTTAATGGGAGCACTTGCGAATCAATCGCAAGCCCAAGTTACGAACCTCAAGGACTTCAAAGCTGTTAGACTGCCAGAGTTTCAAGGGTCTATGAATCCAGTTGAAGCCCAAACCTAGATCATGGAAATGGAGAAGGTGTTCGACGTTTCTAGAGTCAACGAGCATCAGAAGACCGCTTTCGCAACGTTTATGTTGAAGTATGAAGCTAGTTATTGGTGGCAGGCAAATATGGTTCATGGGGGGACATGGAATAATAACATCGGATTGGTTTAAAGAGATGTTTTTTGAGATGTACTTTCCAGCGAGTTCTCAGAATCAGTTGGAGGTTCAATTTTTGGAGCTAAAACAAGGAACCATGACTGTGCTAGAATATGCTGCGAAGTTTAATGAGTTGGCAAGGTTTTCCACTTATCAAGTTAATACCGATGAGCGTAAGGTAAGAAGATTTGAACAAGGGTTGAAGCCCTGTCTTTATAGTAAGGTTTCAATGTTCCAGTTAAACACATTTGCGCCTGTACTGGAACAGACAATTATTGTGGATGGTGGAAGCGATGTCTGAACCAAGTATAACCAAGAAAAAAAATAGAAAGAAGGAGAATAAAAATAAGACTGGTGGAAGTAATAATGGAGGTAACAGTCAGAAGAGGAAGTGGAGTAAGAATTCGAATACCGGAGGACAACAAGGAAGTCAACAAAAGAAGAAGTTTGAAGCTTGTGCTACCCGTGGAAAGAACGACACTGATGTGTGTTTAAAGGGAAAGTAGTTGTGTTTTAATTGTGGCCAGGAGGGTCACATTGCACTAAACTATTTTAGCCCAACGAAAAGAGCATGCTTCACCTGCGGTTTGAAGGATCACATGTCTTTCTTTAACTATCACTGGACCAGCACAATCAAGCCGACCTACCGCAAGGACTTTCAATATGACCGTGCAAGATGCTGTGCAGTCTAAGGATGTGGTGTCAGGTATTATTCCGATTAATGGTATTAATTCTTATATGCTATTTGATTTGGGTGCTACTTGTTCATTTATATCCGATGAATTTTCTCAAAACTTAGATTTGCCTCATGAAGAATTAGATTATCCTTTGAGCATAGAGATTGCGAATAGGGAGGTGATTCATATTAGATTCATATATAAGAATTGTAGAGTAGTTATAAAGGGTCATAAGATGATGTTAGATTTAATACCAATTAAACTTTGGGAATTTGATGTCATATTGGGAATGGATTGGTTATTCAATTATAGAGAAATAATTGATTTTCAAAGGAAATATGTTAACCTTATGGCTCCGTCAAAGGTAGTGTTTTATGGTAGTAAGTCACCTTGACAAGCAAGTTGTTTGACGATGATGCAAGCTAAGAAGTTGTTGAGACAATGATGTGTAGGATACTTAGCTTATATAGTCGATACCAGAAGAAGAGTGCGAAGT
>CM035153.1:116053736-116201603 GCA_020205615.1 Panax quinquefolius
CATCTTACTCTTTTTTTTTACAAATTTGCTTTATAAAAAAATTTAAAAAAAGTTACAATGTCGGTTAGTTTGACATTGGATCACATTTTTATTTTTTTCAAATTTCTTTAAAAAAATAAAACCGTTTTAAAAAAAAGAAGATATTTTTTTTAAAAAAATATTTTTTAAAGTGGCGTTGGTTGCCTTTCTGATTTTTAGCCAAAAAAAATCCAAAAATTCAATGTCATTTCAAATGGCGTTCAATAGTTTTTTTTCAAATTAGATGTGAGAGCCTTTACTCCCAACGACAGTCGTTGAAGTATTTATTTTTTAAAAAATATTCGTTTAAAAATAAAATCTTTTTTAAAAAAATTAAAGGATTTTTTGAAAAAAAATAAAGTTTTTTTTATTTATAAAAATTGTTCTTAAATTTATTAATTTGGTTAAGAGAAGAGCCTGTGTAATTAATTTGGTTAATTCATAGGCTGCTGTCTTTAGATAAAAATATGGTTCTGATCCTGTGTAAGTTATCTATCTATTGTGTTACCGAATTATATGATAAACTTTATTTACTATGTGGATTAATAGAGGGCTAGACAGTTTGGTCAAACATGGAAGACGGTCGTATAATTTGTATCATTAAGATATGTTTTGTTATGGTTGATAGTGATAATGCTATGGATTCTCTCTCTCGCTCTCTCATGTTTTCTATATCATGAATAGTGTATCTGAAATCCCAAATTTTTCAACCAAGATATTGTCTGTGATAACAACATTTAGTGATCATTGATTATTTGCAAAAGCATGTGCAAGAAATATCTGCCATCACATGCACCTCCATGCCCATGCATCCTCATAGCTCATATTTTGAATGCAAACATGTTATTATCCAAGTTTTCAGTGACATCTACCATGTGTAGAAAGTCCTCATAAATATTTGTAATTGCAGCAGTCCTCTTCAATGTTTGAACTGTATCTATTTTTAATACCTTATTGTGTATCTTTGGTTACGGATTACATAAACTGACATTTTCACTAAAACAAGTTCTTTTTAGTTGAAAATGGGGAGAGCTGCTATTTCAACAAGTAAGCTACTTCTGCAATGTCCTCCTCACATAATTCATAGGTGGTTCCACACTCATGTGAGAAGATTTCCCTTGGAAATAACACCTCCATCAAAACATATACGAATTTTCACTGGTAGATTGTTATTTCAAATGTAAATAAAGCAGTTATAAGCTAATGAGATGTGTTGTATGTTCCCATTATGTGGCCAGGTTATACCCAAGCAGTCATAATGTTTACTTATTTATCCATAATTTACTTAATTGAAGTCAACCATGTAATCTTTGGTTTACGAGTAATTTGCAAAGTTCTTCAATTTGTTCCAGGCTTCTAGTTCCAACTATCAGTGATGCTTGTATGCAGTTATAATAGGACTGGAGCAACTATTTTTGGATTTTATGGATTTTATGTTGAGCTTTGCCATATCGCAAGAAGGTATGTTTATTATGCTCATCTATTTATGCTTTTCCTCTAGCAGTGGGTTTCATGACTTGCTAACTTTTCTTTGATTCCATATCTTAATGTGGTGAGATTGCTTGTCAACTGACATTTCCTGTCTTCTATTCAAGTTACTGGTACGCAAGTCATAAGGTTTCTTCCCTAATTTAAGTTTATTCCGTTAATCAACTTCAGTAAAACTTTTTTGGATAGGTTCAATGACAGTAAGACTAACATGGAAATTCATGCTACGTCACTTGTATCCGAAGTTATTCATGCTAATTATTTCAAATTCCCTCAAAGAACAATAGAGAGTTGGTCATCTCCATTTGTGCTCCATGTATAACATGTCTTATTTTTTCTCTAGGCCATTTTGGGATAAACATACAAATGATGATGCATTATTGATGGATACATATCAATTTCATGCAGGCAAAAGAGCCAGATTTCTGTTTGATGGAAGTGAAGAAGATTATGAAATGGAAGAAGACATACCAGCAGTTTCAGAATCTGAATGCTGGCCTACAGTAACCAGGTCCATAGCCATTCAATGATAATATCATCTGGCTTATACATATCCCTCCCTCCCAAATTAAAAACTTCCAGCTTCCTTGTATGATGACTTAAACAACAATAGGAGACCCGTTTTACTAATGAAGTTGGCGTTTGGTTCAGGTCAGAAAGAACTTTGTCATACCCAATGATTAGCAAATCAGACATATCTCACTTTCCCTGCCTTCTCACTGCAATTTCATCTCCTCTCCTCTACCTTCTTCATGTTTTTAATTTCAACTGCATTGGAACTATTATCCTTTGTTTTCTCAAGCTAATGTATCTGATATCAATAGCAAATGTTATATGCATGCTATGTACTCTTAACAACCTTTGCTACTTTGACAATCTACAATGGTTGATAATGTTAGAATTTTACTACAGCAATAATATTGACAAAGTAAGACAACCTTCGCATCATCTTTGTCGTTGTGTACAACATATAGCAGCCAATAAAATCTGTTTTCAGAACACAAGGCTGGACAGGTCCATAAATGGAAATGAAAAACTGACAATACAAATAAAGGAATAAATAGTTGCTAGTCGAAAATTCCAGCACTCAAAAGGAAATAATACATGAATGCATTTGGTGGTACTCTAACTGGAGCGACACAAATTGAATTTTTTATCCATGAAAATATTCTTTATTTGAGCGATTTCATTGAGTGCCTATTTGACGATTTGTGCGGGGATGCTACATTCTGCAAAGAAGACTATGCAGGTTCTGAAACTGAGATTGGGGGTTGGGGTCTACTGGATAGCCTTATGTTGGCAAGCGTCTATCATTTTCTCTCTCCAAGTTTTACAAGGATATCTGCAGACAGGCTGATTTGTCCTCTGTTGGTCCTAATTGTACCGATTCTGTGATCTGTAGCATACTGGTAAGTTGCCTAGCATATATTTTCTTAGCTGGGATTATTTGTATTGCGGGCTATTAGAAATTTGTTCAACTTTAATGTGTATGTTTGCTTGCAGGATGGTTATAACAAAGAAAATATTACTTCCTTGGTTCTACGTGGTTGCACAAACATTACTTTTCAGATGCTTGGTTCTACGTGGTTGCACAAATATCACTTCTTTTCATTTGTTAAGGACTATAGAACATGGAATTTAGTTGTGCTTGTTACTTTGTCAGGCTGAGGGATGAGGTCCGAAATCTACCATGTACATATAAATGTCGGTATGATGCTGCTGCTGACTTGATCCACATATATGCTTTTACAAAGTTTTTTTTAGAATACAGGTGAGTCTTGTTATCATGCCTAGTTTGGGATACTTTGAGGTTATGTACCCTCTGTTGTCCCTTTCCAAACATTATGTTTTTTATTTTCAAGGAATACAAGGCTGTAACTTCGCCACCAGTTTTCATCAGTCCTCTTGACTTGGGCCCCAAGTACAGTGATAAATTGGGGTCAGGTTTCCATGAGTATCGTAAGACATATGGTGAGAATTACTGCTTGGGGCAGCTAATATTGTGGCATAACCAAACTAATGTTGAGCCAGATTGTAGCCTAGCCAATGCGAGCAAAGGTTGTTTACCTCATGTTTTATAAAGGATTCAGTTGAAAGCTTTCATTGATAATGTTGTTTTGTTATACAATTCAGGCAATTGGAGTTGTTGATCTGGACTAGAAAATTGAGATGGTTGGAGAGCTTTATGGTCATATTATGCGCTGTGTACGTGATCAGAATGGGAACCATGTCATCCAAAAGTGTATTGAATGTGTTCCTGAAGATCATATTTAATTCATTATCTCAACATTCTTTAATCAAGTTGCAACTCTTTCAACACATCCATATGGGTGTCGTGTGATACAGGTTGATATTCTTTTTATCATCTTTTCCATTCTTAATTCTAGACTTGGCAATTTGAGCACAATGATTATTTTGTATTTTGTGGTGATGCCTTTCTCGCAACAGAGGGTACTTGAGCACTGCGAGGACCCAAAAACACATAGTAAGGTGATGGATGAGATTATGGGATATGTTAACATGTTGGCACATGATCAGTATGGAAATTATGTTGTTCAGGTTTTCATTCAATTTTCTGAATTTCCAGTGTTTATGCATATGTGCTACTTCTGGCAGCTATGATATCATGATGATTTGTATATACTTCCAAAATTGTGTCTGTCCTTGGAAACCATATAAAACCTTCTTGGATACACAACTTCTGATATTTGAATGTTATCAATTATATTTAGTATGTTTCGATATCCAAAATTCACCCGATGGTAAGCATACTCAGTAGTCAGTATATTTTCCTCTATACTTGTAATTACCATTCAAGTTATTTTGTTTGCCATTATCATTATAGTAATGAAAGTCTGGTTTATCAAAGAATAAAACGTTATGGTAAACACACTGAAAAATTTGGTACTTTTTTTTAGCTCACCACGAAATAATATTGCAATAGGATGATTGTAGACAACATTATAGGTCCTATGGACAATAGCCGAAAGTGGAAGCTCCCAAGACATGCACACTGGTATGCATTGTAGACTAATGCTGCAAGGCTGCTTTTATTAAAATTTGTACTCCCACCATCCGAAAGAATGAGTACCATTTTCAATGAAAATTACATAGAAAGCAAACATATTTTTGGGACGGAGGGAGTATAAATGTAATTCTTATATTGTATGCTCAATGTTGATCTTCGTACTTTTTCTTAAAATTGTTGTCAAGACATGGACTGTTAGATGTAACCCTGAGTATGAAGGGCTGATTGCGGTCTCTCTTTCTCTCTCTCAGTAATTTGTTTCTTTAACTACATAACTGTAGACACTATATAAATTTTTGGAAGTATAATTTTTTTTACTGCATTACATCTTTTATTCCCAAGTATTCTCCAATGAAGGTTAATCATAGATTCATCATTGTGAACCATCTAATTTATTTTAGAAGTAAACATAATATTGCTTTTTGCATGAGATTATTCAATTATTTTCTATTTTGTACTATTTTTGTAGGTGCTGCTGATGACCTTACAAAATGCACCCCCAAGACTTGAGGGAC
This sequence comes from Panax quinquefolius, assembly GCA_020205615.1. Classification (NCBI taxonomy): domain Eukaryota; kingdom Viridiplantae; phylum Streptophyta; class Magnoliopsida; order Apiales; family Araliaceae; genus Panax; species Panax quinquefolius. The sequence goes on from CM035153.1 coordinate 116,058,786, forward strand.
GAGATTTTCAAAGGTCTGGGCTGATGTTATTTTAATATTAGCAGAATACCTGAAGAATGAACCATGGTTGAAACTATTGTGTAAGCTTAAGTATTATTTTCTATTATAAACATTTCTTTCTTGATTTTTTTTTTCATATATGGCACTAGTATTAACCTCTTGATGGCAGATAGTGTCAACTAAGACGGGCTTTGTAGTTTTCAGTCGTACGAAGTTTTATTGTCAAGATGATGGATGATCATTGTATCAGATGATTTTATTTAATTAATAATATTTTAGTGTTTTTGTAATCCTGTCATAATTTGTTATGGGGTTATTGAGACATAATTTTTTTTGTTTATAAAATAATTTTGAACGAGTTATAATATAGCAACAATTTTTTATACATTTAGCAACAAATTTTCATTGCTAATGACATTAAAAATATAATATTTAGCAACGAAAAATTAACCTAATAACAACGGAGAGGATATTGTTGCTAATACTAACATAAAAGGCAACATTTTTTATCGTTGCAAATCATATCAACTTTCGTTGCACATATAAAGAAACGAAAACATATAATGTCGTTGCTAATCGACGAATTTCGTTGCTATTGAAAAATAACCGGAAACAAACATTTTCGTTGTTGATTCAGCATAATGTCATTGCCAAATAATATAATCAGCAACGAAAATCGTTGCTAAAAAGTTTACATTCCGCAACAAAAGCAAGCTTAGGCAATAAATTTCATAATTTACTGCAACGAAAAATGTTGGTGCAAAATGGTGTCAATTGCAACGAAAATGCATGGGCGTTGCAAAAAAAAAGAGTACATTTCGTTGCCAATTAGCAGGTTTTTGCAACGAAATGGAGTTTTTAGCAACGAAATTTTAATTATTCTGCAACAATACATTTTGTTGCTAAAGGATCGATGTCTCTGTACGAAAGTTAAATTTTGTTGCAAAATGTATTACTTTTGGCAACGAAAAAAAAATGTTCGTTCCAGAACAATTAGAAACACTCATTGCGCAACGAAAGACGTAACGACATGAAATTCATTGCGAAAACCCTTTCGCAATGAAATTTGGCACCTTTAGAAACGAAAATCGGTTGTTGCTGAATCCCTATTTTTTGTAGTGCAAGAATCGATGACTTTTTCGATCAAATGAAAGGGGGCAAGATATTTCTCAAAGATAGACTTGAAGAGTGGTTATCATTAGTTGAAGGTGAGGCCAGAGGATGTACTGAAGACATCATTCAGAACTCGGTATGGTCATTACGAGTTTCTTGTTATGTCATTTGGTTTAACCAATGCACCTGCAACTTTCATGGATTTGATGGACAAGGTGTTTAAACCATTCTTAGATAAATTTATGGTGGTGTTTATAGATGATATATTGGTGTATTCCAAGACTAAGGAGGAACATGTTGAATACTTTCTGATTGGAACGTGTACAGTTTCTCGGGCACACTGGAGACATTGAGAAAAGAGAAGTTGAACGCTAAATTCTCAAAATGTGAGTTCTAGTTGGAACGTGTACAGTTTCTCGGGCACGTTATTAATAATGACGGAATTTTGGTAGATCCATCAAAGGTTAAAGCTATAATAATCTGGGATCAGCTGAAGACACCGTCAGAAGTAAGAAGTTTCTTGGGATTGACAGGTTACTATAGGCATTTCATTCAAGAATTTTTCAAGATCGCAACTCCGTTAATATATTTAACTAGGAAAGCAGTTAAGTTTGTCTGGACGGAGAAGTGTGAGGAGAGTTTCGAGAGTTAAAGAAGAGATTGAGTTCAACACCTGTGTTATCATTGCCTGATGATACAGGGAATTTTGTGGTGTATAGTGACATATCTCATAAAGGACTAGGCTGTGTGCTTATGCAAAATGGCAAAGTTATTGCATATGCATCACGTCAATTGAAAGATTACGATTAAGGGTATCCGACTCAAGACTTAGAGTTGGCTGCGGTGGTGTTTGCCTTGAAAATTTAGAGACATTATCTTTATGGAGAGAGGTGTGAGATATATACCGACCATAAAAGTCTGAAGTATATCCTTACACATAAAGATTTGAATATGCGACAGAGAAGATGGTTGGAGTTGATTAAAGACTATGATTGTGAGATTTTTTATCATCCCGGAAAGGAAAATGTTGTTGTTGATGCCTTAAGTAAGAAGGGACATGAGAAATTAATGACGTTGACTGTTCAGGAGAAGCTAGTATCGAAAATGGCAAATATGGAGTTGGAAATTAAATATTCAACAGAATTAGACGAAATTTTTTTCCAAATGAGAAACAGTTTAACGTTGGTAGATAAGGTAAAGAATGCACAACTTCAGGATGAGAACTGTGAAGAGATAAGAAGAAAAGTATCTAAAGGTGAGGAAAACAAAATTAAAATTGATTCAGAAGGGTTGCTTCGATTCGAAGGGAGAATTTGGGTTCCGCCAGTACCGGAAGTTAAAGAGGAAATTTTAAGCGAGGCCCATTACTGTGATAGCCCCAAATCCGGGTCCCAAATCACCACGAATCTGGTATAATATTTGTATAACTATTGCGGAAGATATAAACATAAATTGTTTATACATTAAACATTACATACTAACCCTAAGATTGAGAACCTTCACATAATACCTGAATCAATATCATATCTAACATACAATGTTATTATCATACATTACTATTATAAATTTAGCTGCACATTTAACTAAAGTTGGACTTGTCTTGATCTTTTCTTGTATCCGACGTATTCGTCTTAATCTATAATGTTTATCATGATATAGCAAGGGTGAGCAATAAGTTTTCCTAGCAAGTTTAAGTTTAACAAATTAAGGATATATCATGATTGAAAGAATTGAACAATAAGCTGGCTAACATTCAACAATATAATTATGAACTAGCATGAACAAATTTTCATAGCTGAAAGAACATTAAATATGAGTGACTATATTTGAACCAAATGGTAATGATGGTGATCAGTCATTCATACCTGATGAACACAAGCAACATGCACATAGTATGATTCAACAATTCATAGACATGGCAATTAGCAATGATTAACCACAAGTATATTTGAATGAAACAACTCGAGGTCGAGTTAAGAAAAACTTACTGTTACGATTACGATCTTTATTACATGCAATTTATTAAGCTTTGTCTGAAGACCTAATATATAAATAATATATATACAAATTAAAATAACATCATCACAATATAATAGTATTATATATATATAATACTATTATATATATATATATATATATATATATTCATAAAACAACCTAAACACATAACCCTATCAGTCCATAAACTACTAAGATTCAGTATCAAGTCAAACTATTTAAGTTTGAGTTGAATCCGATAAAATTCTAACATCCCGACGGTCTAGTCGGACAATTATCGAGTTTAAGTTCAATTAAACTCTGCCTAAACACTTAACCATTATCTTAGATAATTTTATTATCAGTCAAAATATTTTTCAAAGTCTGGTAATAATTTTTAAATAATTATTACCATTTATCATAATTTTTCAATCACTAATATCGTATTTATATAATATAAATACCACATTATTCTCTTATCATTAATATTTATTTAATATTAAATATTAATGAAAATCATAACATAATATTATAATATATTTATAATATATCAAATTATTTTAATACCTTAAAATCATATTTATATGATTTTTAAACCTTTAAATTCATTATCCAATAATTGACATTAATATTAAAATATTAATATTTTCATAACAAAATATCAAAAGTTATATTTTATAACTTAAAATATTTTTCTAACTCTTAAATCATTTTATATGATTTTTAAATCATTAATTCTATTTTTCCACAATTTATTTAATATATTCATTAAATAAATCAATTACCATTAATATTAATTAATTAATTAAATTCATCACAAAATATTAAAAGTTATTGAAAATAACTTAAAATATTTGCTTATACCATAATATAATTTTTCATGATTTTTCAAGTATTAAAATCATTTTTAAGTAATTTATTTAATATTATAATTAAATAAATTAATTACTTTTAATATTCCAAAATATTAAATATTTATGAAATATATTCAAAATAATTAAAACCCATTTTTAAGCTTTAAAATAATTTTTAGTAATTTATTATGTATTTTTAATAATTTAAAACAAATTTTCTCTAATTATTAAATAAAATAATTAATTTTCTAAGTAAACTGTCGCTAAAGGGCCCTATAGCGATGTAAACTATCATATAGGTGTTCTTGAGCACCTTGGCTTCATGATGTAGTTAGCAAGTGGGTATGTTTGACCGACTATAATTCATGAATCATGATGTATCTGGGTTCGATATTTGGTTAGGATTTTAGTATTTATGTAACATTACAACCTTCAGCAATTTGCATGGCAATCCAACATCATAACTGAGATATAGGCTCTCAAATTTCATGTAAGAGCTGTTCTTCATTTCTGGGTTTTCCAGAAATGAAGAACAATTCATGGGTACTACTTTGGTCCTTTGAATCTATACATCCCCGGATTGCTTAGTGTATTTTATTGGTTCAGTCATGTAGTATTGATGTCAGTGTACAATTGTATCCGAACATTAGATCATCATAACAACAACATATCTAAGAGACCTAGACCAGTCAAAGTACTGTCAGAAAACACGATCCTAAAGATTCTGGGTTTTCCAGAATCTTCATCCGTGCAGATCGATCAACGTAGTTTGACCATGATTTATTTTCATTCTGGTCGTGATCTGAGTAATATAAAATCATGGATGAGTAGTCCTCATGTCCGGTTACAAGATTAAAGCACTAACATGGACTAAAACACAAACAGTAGCAAGATCAGAGGCTCGAAACATGTTGTCAGACTTTCTGGGTAAAATCTGGGCTACCCAGAAACAGAAATCATTTTCGGTCAACGAGGTTTGACCGCTTCTAACATGAAATATAGATATGATATGACCTTTATTCCAATTCCAGATTAAAGCCTTCATGGCATACTACTCATATAAAACTTCAAACACTACAAATCATTAACATAGAAGAATCTAAAGGCACTGACATATGCCTGTCAGGCCACTTTTCCAACTTCTTCCCAAATTTATAAAAACTTCAAAATTGTGCATCTAGATGTTATAAATCCTTGATCTAACAACCCAGATCACTATGTGACACCATCTAACACATATCTAACCAACAAACAACAACATTAACAAAAATCTTGAAGATCTAGAAAGTTTAGGGTTTTTATACCTTTCTAATGCTTGATCTTGAATCTGATCCTTGTGATTTGATCTTGGTATTCTAACACATGATTTTAGCTTAACTTTTTACACACTCTCACTCTACATTTCTGAATTGTAGAGAGAGAAAGTCTTGGAGAAAAATGATATGTAAAGTAAGTTACTTTACTTTAAGTTTTAAAACTTTGATTCATTGCATCCAATGTTGTTAGGTGGCACAAAGATCAGATATGGAAAGATTTAAGGCACATGTTGATATCCAAAAAGATGAGTCACCAAGATTTGCCATATCTTTTGCTTAACTTTTTAAGAAAAAGGGTATTTTGGTCATTTAGCATTTAATTTTAATGGCACTTCAGACATTTGCTACAACCCTTAGGGGTTGACTCTTAGGATTTAACCCTTAGGCTTAAAACCTAAGGTTTCAAAAATTAAATCTAGGATTTCCAAATTAAAATGTTAAAAATGAAAAATTAAGCTTTCAAATATATAATTAGTATTTTCTAATTATATTAAAGTTTACTAATCATTTTCAAGCTTGCTAATTAGGATTAATGATTCCTAATTAAAATTAAAATTACTTAATTATGAATTAGGGTTTTAAATTCCCGAAACTGAAATTAGGGTTTTTAGAACCGGTTTCTAAGGTTTCATATAAATCGTTAGAATTTTCTAACTGAACGTTGACGTTCTAAATATATACTTAGGGTTTGTCACAGATATAGTTTATCTGGTCAACCCTTGACCCTTAACCACATTCTGTACACACACATGACTATACACATAACATATACACATATACACTTAATCCTGAATAATTCATCAAGATCCTTCACAATATTTTGAAATCCTAAAAATTCCTTCCCAAAAATGTCAAATCCATACACTTATTTTCTGACTGGGTCTATTATTTAACCTTAATTCAATATTTTAGGATTTTAAATAAATTATCCAAATTCTTAGGTTGTCACAATAACTCACGATATTCGATTCACGCTGGAAGTACAAAAATGTATCTAGATCTCAGACATCATTTCTAGTGGCCGAATATAAAAAAGGTGTCAGGAATAAACATGTGAATGATATTCCTATTTATATATGATTTGATTATGATATATATATGAATGAATATGCAAGTATGCTTGCATTAAGAAAAGCTGTAAAGTTCTTTGATAGATAACAGAAATAGATGTACAAGGACTTCGAATGAATTGATCAAATATGTTAGGTTGATCCTATATAAGCGAAACAACTTTGTAAAGTCCTTAAAAAGAAATGATGTACAAGGACTATAAATATAGAAAGATCAGGCATGTTAGGTTGATCTTATGATGTAATAGATAAGCTTGTCTGATTGTCGAGCACTACACCAGAAATCGTAGTCTGCCAGGAGAGTCAAGGATAACTCGAGAGCTATCGGGGCAGAATCATAGTATTCAAGATAGTAGATCTCGGAGTTCGTAGACTGCCAGGAGAGACGAAGAAGGATCGTAGTGTGTCGAGGAGCACTTCCTCGGAGCCGTAGTCTGCTGAGGAAGTCATGTTCAGAATCGTAGAGACAACCTGCCTACGAGCCGACCGAGCATTTGCAGAAGCCAAGTCAAAAATCGTAGACTACATTCGGAGTCGTAGAGTCTACTAATGTCGAAGCCAAGTCAAGAATGGTAGACTACACTCAGAGTCGTATAGTTTACTGATTTCGAAGCCAAGTCAAGAATCGTAGACTACACTTAGAGTCGTAGAGTCTACTGATCGTACCAAAGGCAGAGATCGTAGTCGAGCAAGATCAGATGAAGACAACAAGCACAACGACAAAAATCATAGAGTGTCAAGATCTGATCTCGGAGTCATAGTGTCTACACAGCCGAAGCTAAATCATAGAGTGTAGAACTAAGACTTCAACATATATGCTCACAATGCCAAGGCAGAATCATAGAGAAAATACGATTCTCAATAATTGAGCACTCTCAGAATATCCAAAGGATCGAAGTCTCTGGTTGGTACTGCAAAGATACATCCCACCTGAAGCAAACCAGAGAGAATGTAAGCTAACAGAAGATCTAAGAATCAATTCAATCAGCATCCAGATTGAGTTGTGAAGCCAGTCGAGATGAAGTCTTCCAAAAGTTGATCAGAAGAAGACTTCAGTAACTGACTAAGGAAAGTTAGCAAGTGCAGTAGCTGTCAAGTAAATAGAAGACGGCGATCGTGGAAGCAACCAGGATCGTAGTGTTTGCCAAACAAAGAAAGAACTGATGGAGTGTACACAGAGATACTGGTCAGCCTCTGAAGAATAAGGCTACAATGATTAAGCATTGGGTCAGTCCATTGATGATAAGTGAATGGGAGATCACAAGAAGAAAGTGAGCTGGACAAGCCACAAATCTAAAGTGTCTTGTTAATCAGAAGAGGCCAGAACAAAGAGTCAAGCCATCTGTATCTGAGAGAAGTTGAGGCAAATAGAAGTGTTGAGGCACTGCACAAGAGAAGGAAGATGTGTTCTACATTGGAGATCCAATTAGCACTCTTCAAGATCGTAGTATTGACTCTACATATCAATGAGCAACAATCAACAAGACACTACGATCAGGTCTAAAGAAGCATGCATCAGAATCATAGAGTTCGATCATCTTAAGATTGAAGTATTGGCATCGATTCAATCTGAAGGTTGGTATTCGGACAAGAGCTTATTGAGAGCATCGATGAAAAATGACAACCTCTGATCTAGAAGTTAGAAGGGAGAAATAAAGTTGTCGACTTGCCCGAGACATCAAAGTGACATCTATGACGGGGTAGGTGAAATAGTAGACTGCAGTGTCAGAAAGTCATGTCATGTAACATCTGCAGTCTACACCAAACAACTCGAGATCTGTGAAGCAATTTGAATAGCTTTCAACTGCTACCTTCCACTGGGAAGATTGGCAAGGGGTATAAATTAGAATGAGATTCAAAGATCAAGAGTGCTGATGATTGCTGTGTTGTAGAATCGTTGAGTTGTTAAATGCTACAGTTAACTCTACGAGTTTCACAAGAGCAAAACAGAACAAGTCTTAGTAACAGTGAGACTACAAAGGTGAAAGTGAAGCAGCTTTGAAGAAGGACTTAAATAGACTAAAACTTCACTCAAAAAAGATGAAAATGCCACTGAAGATGGCAGCTAAGCTGAGAGCTGAGCAGGCCAAGAAGATAGCATTCAGAAAAGTTGTAGAGTACAAAGAAGATCAAGAGAGCAACTCTACAGACCACCATGAACCAAAAGTTGAAAAAGAACAGATGCAGAATCATGTCTGCAAAACATTCAAGAAGGGTTCAGGGATTGCTAAGTGACAAACAAAGTCTACCAAAAGCTCAGAGACTTAGCAAATCAAGATGGCGATGGTACACAGCTGACATCAAATGGAGATGAGCAGAAAAGAGTGGAGATCAGCTGCACCAGAGAAGATATGGTCCAAACTCAAAGCAGAATGCAAAGAGGACCACGTCAAGCTGCTAAGTATAGAAGATGATCAAACTTAAAGACATCTTAGCAGCAGCAGCAGCACCACCACCACCACCACCACCACCACCACCAACAACAACAACAACAACAACAAGAGCGAGGGCTCCTTGTCCTTGTCGGAGGGGACTAAATGAAGTTCCAAGTTAGTAGGCTTGAAGAGTTCCTAAGGAACTAGAGGAGTTCCAAGGCTACTGGCTTTGAAGAGTTCTTAGAGAACTGAAGTTCCAAGGCTGCTGGCCTTGAAGGAATCTTAGTGATTCAGGGTGCTGCCCTTCCTTAGTGGAAATCCTGCTAGTTGAAAGCAAAAGAGTGGATTAGGAGCTTGAGTCTCTGAACCACTTAAAACTCCTTGTGTCTTTTACTTTACGTCATTTACATTATGTACATTAACTGCTATAACTGCTATGTATGTTTGAACTACTTACTACTGAACTAACTCTACGAACAATATATGTATGATTATGGTTATATCAATGAAGGGGATCTTTTACTTATTCCGCTGTGCTTGAAAAGATTCTTATGTTTGTCATATGCTAAATTATTAGCCATACAAAATAAACCAGAAAAGTATTTGAAATAAAAAGGATCTATTCAACCCCCCCTTCTAGATCTATTGTACTCTTTCGGGAACTAACAATTGGTATCGAGAAGCGGTTCTCATGCTATATTCAAAAGCTAATCGCTTTGAGTCTGATCCTAGTCACAAACATTGTTCTAAACTTAGTTTAGTAGTAAGTCACTTATTATATGCAGATGAGCTCACACGTTGGAAATATTGTGTACAGGTAAATGTGTATATACACCTGAAGCTGCTCAGATTGGTCCATGTTCTTGATTGCCATATCAACCAGACAAATCCTTGCTCGCAACCAATCTTGTAGTCTGAAGACCAGGCTAGAAAGCTCAAAAGACATCAACAGAAAAAAGTCAAACATCCACCAGCCTAAAAAGATGAAAAGGCCACACATGTTAAGAAATGCTTATCCAGAGAAGAAAGAAGAACTTCTCAAACATGTATCTGACCAACCAGCAGCTGGATATAAACCTTGTGAACTCAAAGATATCAAAGAACTAAAGATGCTGATATTCTCTTAGCTTGCATCTTCAAGACCACGACTAATTGATTGAAGGTCAACTGGAGCAACTAGCTGCCAGGAGCAAATGAGAAACTATGCACATCAATGCCTAAATTCAGTATATCTAAGATAAATGACTGACAGTAAAAAGGTACGGTTCCTCACTAAAATAAATATGTACATCATGATTGCACCTCCTTATGAACTATAACAGTATTCTTTCAAGGAATCATGATCTACCTAAAAAGGCGAAGAGAGAAACTACACTGAGGGTGGAAACTCAAATGTCTATAAACTTTCTCTCCATCCAAGTTTTAGGTTGAAGATGACATCTTGAAAGAAATCTGAAATGGGTCGTAAGAGCATTACAGGTTAAATTAATTTTATGTGAAGTAATCTTTGCTGATGGGTTAGTATGTATGTACAACCTATGTTCTAAGTGTTTAATAACACACAAAGTATTATCAGTTCTACAAGAGTATCTTGAAGATTCGTAGAAACTGATCACCTCCATGAATCAACCAAATACAAATAAATCGTAGAGTTGATTCTCACTATGTGAACATTTAAACCCTGTGAACATAACCTAACAAATGATGAAACCATCAAAGAAAAAGGGTGTTCAATTATAATAGCAAATCTTACACACACTCACCATCATGCATCTCAAAATGTATTATCTAAATTAGTTACATGCATGAATATGATGTTGGTGATCAATATGATGATTATCCAAATTTATGAGGAACATGGGTTTAGAAAACTAACCTAGCAGGACCCATTTAACCATGGGTACCAAAAATAGAAATTCATAACCTGCAGGTACTTGGTCTATCTGGCCACACTAAGGAATGCTGAAGTAGAAGACTTCAGTCAAGAAGATTCAACCAGCAGAAGGCTTAAGACTGTTCAGAAATGATTCTGATAAAACTCCTATATGTCAAAGCCTGTCCTTAAAAGGCCCGCTGAGCTGATCTGAATAAAGCTCACATGGTTGTTGATCTTTATATGGAAGCAGTCCATTCAACCAAAGATGAAAAAGGGTCTTAGATGCTCAATCATGCAAAGCATGTCATAATAGAAGAATCCTCAAGGAAGCTCACCACAAAGGATCATCGAACATCAAACATGAGGAACTCATTACGAAAGCAGAACTTCACGAGCACAAGTTGACAAAGAAGACTACGTTCGTAGTGCTGTCAAATGATCATATAATGATCAGTCCTGGAGATATCAATGTCTATGATGTAAACAGATTTGACTGTCAGTGGTAATTCCAGTCAGAAGGAGATATGCATGGATGCTTCTTAATGCACATGAAGAAAAGGAAATCACACCTCACTGAGAAGATAGTATAAACATGAGGACACAGTGATCTGTTAAGAAACAACATCATTGAGATATACTATGAAGCAGTGTACCAGCTACAGAGTCCCAAAACTTTGTGGTTGATGAACCAAATGAAGATCCATAGTCAGTAGGAACGTCTCAAAACGTACTACTGATAACCTTTCAACCACCCAACTCAAAATCGTGGAGTGCCTATGATCAAACATCTGATCGTAGTGTAAGAGCAGGAGGACAACACGATTACAGTAAATGCAATTGTCTAAAGTTGGTAAAGGACCTCACCATCAGAAAAGGTCAAATGAGATATCGGTGAAAATCACTTCCAAAGTATTTCATCTGGAAAGCGCCTCAGGGACAAACCTGACCCTTAGCTCACTCTAAGAGGTTGGCCCTTCCTGAGCTACCTTAACCCAGAAGGATTGCTTGATCAAGTTCATCTCAAGGACCAAGGCAGTCAACGATTTTTCGAGTAAGGTTTGAAGAGAACTCAATGATCATGATGCAAACTCAACGATCGTGATGCAACCTCAACGATCGTAGTGCAACCTCAGCGATCGTAGAAGCAGACTCGACAATCACAATCTTACAAGAGGTTACTCTAACTCATAAAGAGCTTGAAAGAACGGGACAACTGCTCAACCATTCAAATTGTGAAGAGATAAGTTCGAATACAGTTTGGAAAGATATCATGCAAATGCATCTCTGAACTTAAGTGCCCAAACTGGCTTGGGGTACAACAGTGATTAAGCTATGCAGTTTTAAGATGAGGATTAATGTCAAAACCATCCACTGCAGCATCTCTCAAAAGTTGATCGTTGGGTCAACAAAGGAAAACGTAGAGTCCATAGCTGCCTTACCATGCTACTCTATGAACCAAGATGGTCAACGGTCAATCCAGGTCTTTGACGACTATTTATTTTAAAAAGGGACATTAAACTGAAGAGTTAATGGGGGAGTTACAGCTCAGTACTGGGCATCGTGTAACCAATGGATAGTTGACACATCACAACATATGAAGAGTCAGAAGGAACTGCCATAAAGACAAATTCAAAATCTGCAAACAGTTACCAGAAACTATCGAACCTCTCTTTCCCTCCCATTTTCAAACCCTAGAATCCTCTTCGAAGCTTAAATCAATTAAACCTCCAGAACCCAAATTATAGTCCACTATCTCTTTTAAGACTCCCTAAATCACATACCCATATACCTTGAACTCTTCAAATGGCAGAATGAGGAGTTATAACAGGAATCCAACTCGGCTTTAAAACGTTTGAAAAATCAGAAAAGAAGTTCAGAGACATTCTTGAACTTGTGAAGAAAGCTAGATTCTCAGAATGTCTTGAAGCAAGCACTCGAGTATACACTGAACTGGTTAAGGAATTCTACTCAAATTCATTTATAAATGTCAGAACCCTTTCAACCAAAGTTAAAGGTCAGTCTTTAAAGCTGAAATTATCCGATATCAATCAATGGTTAGGTTTTCCTGACCTAGGACTGAAAAACCTTGATGAGATCGACACTGAGCAAGCAAAGGAAATTATGGGGTACCAAAGAAACCTTAGTCTGAAGGACATGAAGAAAAAGGAGTTTCCTGAGGAATTTGAGTTCCTTGTTGAGATAGTAGGCAAATGTATACTATGCAAGGATACGTCACATGACACTGTGCTTGATCAACAACTTAAGATTATGTTTGCAATAGTTCTGAAGAAGCGAATCAACTTTGGAGTTATCCTGTTTGATCAGATCTCCAAATGGGTAGAAAAGGCTGAGTTGAAGAAGTTTACAAAAAAACCCCTGACTAAGGTGTTTCATGGAAGACTATTGAGTATAGTGCTAAAGAAGAAGCTGGGAAGTAAAATCAAGGATGATGAAGGAGAGCCTCTAAATGTTCACAAAGTAATGTCTCCTCAACTGTTCATAAACTAGAAGAAGAACCCAAAGGAAAATAGGAGGCTAACAATAACTGGGGGCAGCAGAAAGAGCTCTACTAAGAAAAGAAAGGCAAAAGAGGTGGAAAGTTTTGAATCTAGTGACTATGTGCCAGCAGCAACCACATCAGCCAGGAAGAAATCCAAAGGTGTGAGGAAAACTGAGACCCTACCAAAAAGTCTCTCCATGGAAGGCAAGGTTGAAAAAGAAAAAGTCCTGACTACAGAAACCACTAAGAGGAGAAGTAACAGACTGCTTCAAGGGCCATTAAGAAAGAGAGCTAAGGTGGAAAACAAACCAACCCCAGTTTCCCAAGAGAGTACATCTGACGAAAAGGAGAATGTAGAGTCAGAGGAAGAAAAGGGAACTGATGATCTCAAGACCATGTCCCCAAAGAACGAATCCAGCAATGAAGCTGAAGCTAGATTCATGGAAGAAAATGCAGAATCTGCTGATGAAGAAAATTTGCACAAGCCCTGTGGCTAACTCTCAGAGCATTCACACCGATGATGAAGAAAAGCTACAAGTTGACCCAACTACATCTCCAAATGAAAATGATCAAACAAGCCCAGATGATGGGTCAAATGATGATTCTGAAGGAGAAGGACATTCCCCTGCCCATGCTGAAAGATAAGGAAGTTTACCTGATGATTCAAAGGCCTCAAAGTCTGAAAAAGAAGAAGACTCTGACTCCTCCATAGCTGAACCTTCAAGAAGAAGAAAGAGCTACAGATTACTTTCTCAATTTGCCTCCAAACAAAAAAATGATCACTCTATTGAAGTTATTGAATTAAGTGATGATGAATATGAATCACAGGAAGAAAGTGCTAAAGTTGGGACTAGCATTGAAGAAGATGAATCCTAGGAAGATGTTGCTGAAGAAGGTTTTAAAAATGAAAATCAACAAGAAGACTTCACTGATGAATATGATGAAAGGAGTCAGCAAGATTCAGGCTCAAAAAGAGAAGAAATAGAGAAAGATTCTAATTCTGCACATCAAGAATCAGAGGAACCAGAATACTATCCGGTCATCTCTCCAGATGGGAGTAACAGAAAAATAGCAGAGGAAGTCTCGAATGAACAACAAGAAGTACTTCTAGAAATTCCAAGCCTTGAGCTGGTGGCTCAGAACTTCCCAAGGGTGAAGAGTCATACAACAATGATGATCAAAGACCAACCCCACTATAAAGTCTACAGACATGCTGGCAACCACTATATTCCCTTTGATCGTAGAGTGAACACTGAAGGAAGAAGGATTATGGCCAAGGGAGTAATCGTAGAGTCTGTTCGCTCTACCACTGATGGTGTTCAAATCCAAATTGAGAAGCCTCCATCTACCCAAGCTCAGCTATCTGACTCGTCTTCATCCTCAAATAATGATTGGTACTCAATGATTTTTCAAATTCTCAACACCTTCAAAAATCTGTCCAAGGATGAAAAGCGTAAAGTCCAATCTGAGGTTCAACAAGAGGTCACTTGACCAGATAACCAAACTCTTATGGGCGCAGGTGAGCGATGAGAAATTCTAATGATCTGATTGAGAATATGTCTCTAATCACTGAAGAGTCTAAGAGGCTGACAGCAACAGAAGATAATTTAGTTCAAAATAGACTTCAAGCTATTATGGCTGATATATATCTTAAAATCAAAGAGAGAGATCACATCTATCTGAAGGCCATACATGATCAGAAGGCAGAAGCTCTACGAACACAGAAGTCCAATGAAGAACAACTCCAAGTCCTCTCTGACAAGATTGACAACATGAATTAGTCTTTCTCTATGCAACTTGAGTTAAGCCAACAAGAACTCAAGATTGAAGTCGGTAACTCCTCCTACCTGATGGAGCAACTAATGTCCAACATGGAGCAGCTCTCCCAAATGATTAGTGGCAAAAAGGGGGAGAAAAAGAGGCATAGAAAGAGGCAGAGTAAAAGGCATTCAAGAAAGGGCAAGGAGAGTAGAAGGAAACAAGACAAGAAGACAAAGAAGAAGACAACAAAAGAAGAAGCTGGGTCATCATCTGAGGGGGAGCCAAAGGATGATGAGCCTGTATTTGTAAAGGCAGAGGGGGAGCCAGAAGAAGAAGATGAGCATACATCTGCAGAGGAGCAGACAAAGGAAATGAAGTCAACATCCTAGGGGGAGCAGGAGCAAAGAAATCAAACAGATGAATAGCTGATTAACAAGACATCCTGGACACACATATGGAGCCAAAGAGGTACATCTTTAACCATTAGGTATGTTCTGGATCTAGGATGTAAAATATCATAGTGTATTAAATTCCATATTATTATAAATGACATTTATGATTATCTGTTTTAGAAAAATAGCAGCTCGCTGTATATAAGATTCATTCATAACATGCATATGCACTTATTATTTTTATCATAATCAAATAGGGGGATATTGTCAGGAATAAACATTTGAATGATATTCCTATTTATATATGATTTGATTATGATATATATATGAATGAATATGCTAGTATGCTTACATTAAGAAAAGCTGTAAAGTTCTTTGATAGATAACAGAAACAGATGTACAAGGACTTAGAATGAATTCATCAAATATGTTAGGTTGATCCTACATAAGCAAAACAACTTTGTAAAGTCCTTAAAAAGAAATGATGTACAAGGACTATAAATATAGAAAGATCAAGCATGTTAGGTTGATCTTATGATGTAATAGATAGGCTTGTCTGATCGTCGAAAGCAACTTTGAGAAAATCGTAGTCTGCCAGGAGAGTCAAGGATAACTCGAGAGCTATCGAGGCAGAATCGTAGTCTGCAAGATAGTAGATCTCAGAGTTCGTAGACTGCCAGGAGAGACGAGGAAGGGTCATAGTGTGTCGAGGAGCACTTCCTCTGAGCCGTAGTCTGCTGAGGAAGTCATGTTCAGAATCATAGAGACAACATGCCTACGAGCCTACCGAACATCTGCCAAAGCTAAGTCAAGAATCGTAGACTACACTCAGAGTCGTAGAGTCTACTGATGTCGAAGCCAAGTCAAGAATCGTAGACTACACTCAGAGTCGTAGAATCTACTGATGTCGAAGCCAAGTCAAGAGTCGTAGACTATACTCAGAGTCGTAGAGTCTACGGATCATATCAGAGGCAGAGATCGTAGTCGAGCAAGATCAAATGAAGACAACAAGCACAATGACAAAAATCGTACAGTGTCAAGATCTGATCTCGGAGTCGTAGTGTCTACACAGCCGAAGCTGAATCGTAGAGTGTAGAACAAAGACTTCAATATATATGCTCACAATGCCAAGGCAGAATCATAGAGCAAATACGATTCTCAACAATTGACCACTCTCAGAATATCCAAAGGATCGAAGCCTCTGGTTGGTACTGCAAAGATATATCCCACCTGAAGGAAACCAGAGAGCATGCAAGCTAATAGAAGATCTAAGCATCAACTCAATTAGCATCCAGATTGAGTTGTGAAGCCATTCAAGATGAAGTCTTCCACAAGTTGATCAGAAGAAGACTTCAATAACTGACTAAGGAAAGTCAGCAAGTGCAATAGCTGTCAAGTAAATAGAAGATGATGATCGTAGAAGCAACCAAGATCGTAGTGTTTTCCAAACACAGAAAGAACTGATGGAGTGTACACATAGATACTGGTCAGCCTCTAAAGAACAAGGCTAAAGTGATTAAGCATTGGGTCAGTCCATTGATGATAAGTGAACGGGAGATCACAATGAGAAAGCGAGCGGGACACGCCATAAATCTGAACTATTTTGTTAATCAGAAGAGGCCAGAACAAAGAGTCAAGTCATCTGTATCAAAGAGAAGTTGAGGTAAATAGAAGTGTTGAGGCACTGCACAAGAGAAGGAAGAGGTGTTCTACATTAGAAATCTAATCAACACTCTTCAAGATCGTAGTATTTACTCTACATGTTAATAAGCAATAGTCAACAAGACACTACGATTAGGTCCAAGGAAGCATGCATCAGAATCGTAGAGTTTGGTCATCCTAAGATTGAAGCATTGTCAACGATTCAATCTAAAGGTTGGTATTTGGACAAGAGCTTATTGACAGCATCGATGCAATAGGACAACCTCTGATCTAGAAGTCAGAAGTGAGAAATAAAGTCGTTGACCTGCCCGAGACATCAAAGTGACATCTCTAACGGGGTAGATGAAATAGTAGACTGCAGTGTCAGAAAGTCATGTCATGTCACATCTGCAGTCTACACCAAACAACTCAATATCTGTGAAGCAATTTGAATAGCTTTCAATGGCTACCTTCCAACGGGAAGATTGGCAAGGAGTATAAATCAGAGTGAGCTTCAAAGATCAAGAGTGTTGATGATTACTATATTGTATAATCGTTGAGTTGTTAAATGCTACAGTTGACTCTACGAGTTTCACCAGAGCAAAATAGAACAAGTCTCAGTAATAGTGAGACTACAAAGGTGAAAGTGAAGCAGCTTTGAAGAAGGACTTAAATAGACTAAAGCTTCACTCAACAAAGATGAGAATACCACTGAAGATGGCAGCTAAGCTGAGAGCTGAGAATGCCAAGAAGATAGCATTCAAAAAAGTGGCAGAGTACAAAGAAGATCAAGAGAACCACTCTACAGACCACCATGAACCAAAAGCTAAAAAAGAACAGATGCACAATCATATCTACAAAACATTCAAGAAGGGTTCAGGGATTGCTAAGTGCCAAACAAAGTCTACCAAAAGCTCAGAGACTTAGCAAATCCAGATGGTGATGGTGCACAGCTGACATCAATTGGAGATGAGTAGAAAAGAGTGGAGATCAGCTGCACCAGAGAAGATGTGGTCCAAACTCGAAGCAGAATGCAAAGAGGACCACGTCAAGCTGCTAAGTATAGAAGATGATCAAGCTTAAACACATCTTAGCAGCACCACCACCACCAACAACAACAATAAGCCAAGGCCTGAGGGGTCCTTGTCAGGAGGGACTAAATGAAGTTCCAAGCCTGCTGGGCTTGAAGAGTTCCTAGGGAACTAGGAGTTCCAAGGCTGCTGGCCTTGAAGAGTTCTTATTGAACTAAATTTCTAAGGCTGCTGGCCTTGAAGGAATCTTAGTGATTTAGGGTGCTACCCTTCCTTAGTGGAAATCCTGCTAGTTGAAAGCAGAAGAGTGGATTTGGAACTTGAGTCTCTGAACCACTTAAAACCCCATGTGTCTTTTACTTTATGTTATTTACATTATGTACATTAACTGCTATAACTGCTACGTATGTTTTAACTGCTTACTACTGAACTAACTCTACGAACAATGTATGTATGATTATGGTTATATCAATTGTGGGGATCTTTTACTTATTTCACTGTGCTTGAAAATATTCTTATGTTTGTCATATGCTAAATTATTAGCAATACAAAATAAACCTGGAAAGTATTTGAAATAAAAAGGATCTATTCAACCCCCCCTTCTAGATCTATTGTGCCTACTGGGAACTAACAAAAGCACGTGGTTGAGTGTGTGGCAAAATGCTTAACATGTCAAAAAGTAAAAGCTGAGCATCAAAGGCCAAGCGGATTATTGCAACTGTTGGAGATACCAGAATGGAAATGGAGCACATCACAATGGATTTTGTGGTAGGACTTCCAACGACTCCGATGCTATCTGGGTGATTATCGATCGATTTACGAAGTCGGCACACTTTTTGCCAATCAAGATTAGATTTAACCTAGATCGGTTAACAAACCTGTACGTGAAGGAAATTTTTTCAAGACACGATGTCTCGGTGTCCATTGAAATAGACAGAGATTCGCGTTTCACATCAAATTTCTAGAAACGACTACAAGAATGCTTGGGAAACGCAGTTAAGGATGGCCACAACATATCATGCTCAAACCGAAGGACAGAGTGAGAGAACCATCCAAACACTAGAGGATATGCTCAGAGCATGTATTATGGATTTTAATGGAAATTGGGATGATTATTTACCATTGGTTGAATTTGCCTATAACAATAGTTAGCAAACGAGTATTGGTATACCACCTTACGAAGTGTTATACGATAGGAAATGCAGAACTACGTTATGCTAGGACGAGGTAAGTGAACGTCAGCTATTGGGTCAAGAATTGGTACAATAAATTCTCAACATTATCAAGGTAATTCGGACAAGATTGATAGCTACACAAGATAGACAAAATAAATATGTTGATCAACACCGACAAAATCGGGAATTTGATATCGGTAGTTTTGTTTTCTTGAAAGTGTCTCCTTAGAAAGGGAAAATTCAGTTTGGCAAAAAGGGGAAATTAAGCCTTAGGTTTATAGGACCTTTTAAAGTGCTACGATGAGTTGGGGAAGTGGCATACGAGGTAGCTTTACCTCCCGAATTAGAATATATTCATAATATTTTCCATATCTCGGTATTAAGGCCATATAAGCCTTGTTATAAGCATGTTATAGAATAGGAGTGATAAATGGATTTTATATGCACGAATCGGTGTCCATTTCATGCTTATTGGTTGCTATTTTCTTGTGTTCATATTCATTTTTACTTGTTTTGTGTTCTTTTATGTGTAGGATGGTTGTTGCGGCATTTAACGAGGATTTAGAGTCATTTGGAGTCAATTCGGTGCAATATTGGAAGAAGTCTTGAAGCAGCAGTCACCATTTAGATGAATAGACCCCACCGTATGCGACCCTTTTTAAACATACACACTGCACCGGGTAAATTGGGGTGTTGAGTCTATGAACTTCATTAAGCTTGAAACTCTTCTTAGGCATGAATTCTAGCTTATTGCATGGCAATGGAACTCTAGAGAGATGGAATTTTGGTTGGGACTTGCATGTTGGACATCTATTACTCAATTACCGAGGAATTCAAGAAGACCCAAGGCATAATACGAAGATTAATCCCAGTTTCTCTTAGCAAGCGTTGGAGGAGTATTTTGAGGAGATTTTTGAGTCGATTGCAATTCTAGGCTACGTGAAGGGTGTTTTTAAATATTCTTCTTCTTAGACTATTAATTATAATTGATAGAATGTTTTCTATGATTTATTCAGTAGTTATTTCATTTATGATGAACTAATTCACTTTTTAGGCTTATGATGGATCTTTAAGTGAATTGATGGTTTTGTAAACTTTGATTTCCAGTTTAATACTCTATTTCCAGTTTATCTATATTAACTTGAGCTTGAATTTATGAATTGCCTGATCAACAATTCTTTGTTGATTTGTATGGAATCGAGAGAGGATATTCAAATCTAGACTTAGTTAATATAGCATGTGTTCATGAATTTTTTGAATAGCAGAATCTTGATGAATGTTAAGGTAGAGATTTGTTTAACATCGCATGTAATCGGATAGAGAACTTAATATTAAACCTTCTTTAATTGTAATTCACATAGAGATATAGTGAGTTAGTTGATTAAGGTGTTTAACTTGTTTCTATCTTAATTGTGGATTTAAGTTAATACGATATTAGTGCATCGAGAGGTGGTTAATGCTACATTCGTGTTCTTGATTAATAAACTGGGATAATGAATTGGAATAAAAGTGTTAAAATCAGAGTGAAGCTTAGGGTGAAATCATAAGTCTAATTCTCCATTAATTGTTTGAAATTTCAGATTTTTATATTTGTGATTGGTTTGTGGTAATTTATTTATTTCTTAATTTAGTTTCTTTAATTATAATTATTGAGTTGAATAGTTTAATAAAATTAGGATTAATAGGAAATTGTTAATTATAAGTTAAGTTTCTTACTAGTTGATCTATGTGAGAACGATACTTTACTCATCACTTTATTACTTGTTGACCACGTATACTTTCATGTAATGCGTATATAGATTTTACCCAACAAGTTTTTGGCGCCGTTGCCGGGGATCAGATTTAGTATAGATCTTAATATTTTTACAATATCAGTTTAATTAATCCAATTTTACTTAAACATTTTTATTTTTATTTTGTTCTTCGTATTTTAGGTGTGTGAAGTAGTTTATGTAAACTCAGTCCAAAAATCCAGACTTGCTACTTTTGAGGACGACATTGAGAAAAGGTTTCAAATGTTAAGTAAGTGGATCAGGGAAATGAGGCAAGAATTTGAAACATCTGAGAAAGAAGAAGAAATGGCAGCCGAAGATTAGAAAGCGTTAAGGGACTTCGCCACATCCAAGGTGACTGAACTGCAGTCAAGCATCACCAGGCTCGCAATTGCGACAAATACATTCGAAATTAAGCCTGGGATAATTCAAATGATTCAGAATTCAATTTAGTTTGGGGGACTGGCTAATGACGATCCAAATGAACATCTAGTTAGCTTTATGGAGATATGAGACACCTTTAGGTATAATGGGGTGTCGGATGATGTGGTGAGACTTCACTTGTTCCCATTCACTTTGCGGGACAAGGCGAAGAGTTGGTTACATTCTCTATCGCCGGGATCAATAACTACTTGGGAAGACCTAGCCCAAAAATTCCTTGCAAAATTCTTCCCACCGGTGAAAACTACAAAAATGAGGAACTAGATAACGATGTTTGAACAGCAACACGGGGAGTAACTGTATGAGGCATGGGAAAGGTATAAAGAATTGCTCCGAAAGTGTCAACATCATGGGTTGCCAAAGTGGTTGCAAATAAACACATTTTATAATGGATTGAATGGAAACCTCAGAACCAGCATTGATGCAGCGTCGGGTGGAGCGTTTATAGCAAAGAGCTATGAGGAGGCCTACGATTTGATTGAAACCATGGCGGCCAACAACTACTACTGGCCCACAGAAAGAATGACTCAAGCAAAGGCCGCAGGAGTGTTAGAAGTAGATGGTGTGACGGCAATACAAGCACAGATTTCAGCACTTTAAAAGAAATTGGATTCTATGACAGGGGTACAGGCACAACAGGCACAACAAGTGGCAATTATATGTGAGTTGTGCGCGGGAGAGCATCTTACAGATCAATGCACAATTAATCCAGCCTCAGTGCAATTTATGGGTAACTATAATAGAATTCCACAGAATACATACCAGAATACGTACAATCAAGGGAGTAGGAATCATCCAAATTTTTCGTGGAGCAATAACTAGCAACAACAAGCTCCAAGACCATCATATCCTCCAGGATTTCTGAACCATCAACAACAAGCTCAACATCAAGAAAGGAAATTAGATTTATAGGAGTTGGTGACAAAATACATCACAAGTAATGAGGTGGCTATGAAAAATCAAGCAATGGCAATGAAGTCACAAGAGATGGCTATCAAGAATCTGGAAAATCAGATAGGACAGATTGCGTTAGCATTGAATAATAGACCTCAAGGAACGTTACCAAGTGACAACGATCGAAATCTAAAGGGTAATCATGAGCAATGTCAAGCTATTATATTGAGAAGTGGTAAACAACTTGAGGGTCAAGAAACAGAAATTTCGGGTACAAAGGAGGTTGAAACAGAGAAAGAAAATACAGCAGTTGAGGTCAAACAGGGGGACGCGAAACAAGTGGGAAAGAGCAAACCAGTTAACGGACCAGTTGCCTATCCTCCACCACCGTTTTAGCAGAGGGCTCAAAAACAGAAATTGGATAAGCAGTTCGCTAAGTTTTTGGAAGTTTTCAAGAAACTTCAGATTAACATTTCATTTGCAGAGGCCCTAGAGTAGATGCCGAGTTACGCGAAATTCATGAAAGAAATTTTGTCAAGGAAGAAGAAATGGGAAGACTTTGAAACAGTTGCACTAACGGAGGAGTGTAGTGCAGTGTTACAACAGAAATTACCACCAAAACATAAGGACCCGGGGAGCTTCACTATCCCATGCACAATTGGGAACGTGTCTTTTAACAAATGTTTATGTGATTTGGGGGCGAGTGTGAACCTTATGCCATTGTTAGTATACACAGAATTGGGTTTGCCCGCGCCTAAGCCTTCGAATATTTCATTACAGTTGGCGGATAGGTCAGTCACATATCTGAGAGGCATAGTAGAGGACATATTGGTTAAGGTGGATAAGTTTATATTCCCCGCGGACTTTATCATTCTAGATTTTGAGGAGGACAAGAACATCCCGATTATCCTAGGGAGACCCTTCTTGTTACGGGTAGACACACTCATGTATTTATAAAAAGGAGAACTTACTATGAGGGTCCAAGACCAAAAAATCAAATTTAATGTGTTCAAGGCCATGAAATTCCCTACGGATGAGGAAGAATGTTTTCGGATGGATTTAATTGAGCAAATCATTAGTGAAAATATGGGCAAGAGTTTGGTCAACGATCCACTAGAAACGAATTTATTGGGGGATGAAGAGTTTGATGACCCAGAATTTTTGGACTACTTACAGATGTTAGATTCATTGCCATGAGTTATCCGATTCAGAGCACCATTTGAACCTTTTCACACTGAGGAGATAGCCGCAGAAAAACTGAAACCGTCATTAGAGGAGCCACCAACTTTGGAACTTAAGCCACTCCCTAAACACCTCAGGTATGCATACTTAAGCAATTCAAATTCGTTACTTGTTATTATTTCTGCAGCACTTAACAATTTACAGGAAGAAAAGTTACTGAGGGTGCTCAGGGAACACAAATCGGCGATTGGATGGACGATTGCGGATATAAAGGGAATTTGTAAGAACCCGAATTTTCAGAAAATATTAAAATAAGAATTTAGTGAATAAAATTCTTAAAGCATGAGAGGGATTCGAACAAGAATATAAATGTGTTACGAGGTATGTGATATTGTGTTACATAGGGTAATGTGCGCTATGTAATAAGTGTGGTTGTGTTTAATAAATATATATCATTATTATATATTTGTGGTAGAGATGAATTAGTAAGAGAATGGATAAGATTTATATATTGGCATTAAATAATTTATAGAATTATTTTATAGTAGTAAGTTGGTGACATTAAAATATATTTGATAATCACCAATTTCTTGAGTATATGTACGAGTGAATATCAAGTCTAAGGTAGTGCAATCTTACTCTTTAATGGTTGACGTATAGGAGCTAGGCTAAACGATTCCTTTAGAGAGCGGAGGTATATACGAATTGGTAACCGATCTAACTCATTGTGAAAATAGTGTAGACGAAACGGAAACTGATTTGTTGGTTGTTTGTGGGAAACCACTCAGTGTACTATATTGAATACTATTAAAGACTCGAGGTGTGTTAGGTTTGGACTTGTATATATGTACGTTGTTGACGAGAGAAGAGAATCGATATACCTTTAAAGAGATTAGAGAATTATTAAGTAAATTGATACACAGCGAGAAGTGAAGATTAAAGGAATGTATGTATGTGTTACATTCGAGTTTTGTGTTATTGGTGGTATGAAACTGTAAAGGAGATGTTTAGTTGATTAAACCAATAAGGGAGATAGAGTTTTAAAACTCGAAGTGTGATTCTTAAATTATTAAGGAAAATAGTAACCGAGGATGTGTAAAGAACTTTGGAAGCGTAAGGTTTTAGTTCTGCTGATGCAGAACTTGTCTGCCTGAGAATTTGGTGTGCATGTACAAATGCCATTATTGTTTTACCTATGACTATGACCGCAAGTAGCGATACTTGTTCTGCATGATCAATCGATTTTGAATTTTAAAATCTAAGAAATGGGTATTAAGGACTCATAAGGATAATACAAATCTTAAATGATGGCTAAGTTGTCCATGAATGGATTTGAATAAGGTTTAATTAATTAACCTAGAGTAATTATTGGTTAATTAAGTGTTATTATGGAATAGTATATTCTATTAATTAGTAGAGTGCATAATAATTATTGAAAAAGAAAATAAATGATTAATACTAATTAATCGTTGTGATATTAAAATGTGATTATGGGTTGGAATACCCAATTAAATTAAACTTAGCCCAATTAAAATATTAATGTGGACATTATCATTAAATAGTATTACTATGTGTAATATGGAAAATATAGGTAGTAGTGATATAAAATATTTATGGCCTAAGAATACTTGGAGTGTAACTTGTAATTGGGACTAATGGGATAAGGTACCAAGTAGTACAATGGTATCATATGTTCTAATACAGAAAGGATTAAATATCTGTGTATTCTAGAAACTGGGAAGGAGATTAAATGTTTAAATTAACATTAATATTAAATAAGGTTATAATGTGATTATGTGAGTAGTAGAAATAATTATGGAACTACTCGGATAATAATACCTGACTACGATATTTTATTACATGTATTTAATGTACATGGATTATATGATGTGAGTACATAAATACTCCCTAAATTTCTTAATATGGTAATAATTGTACATTAAAATTTCATTTGAGAATTTAAGTAACCAACTGAACCATATTAGAGCACATTGTTGCAATGTAGAATTATCAGTTGAGCAAGGTATATGAACAGTAACCTATCTCTTATTTTACGTAACCTTCAAGCAGTGATTATTGGCTAGAGAAGTAGCTGATGGTGGGTGGTTGAACAACCCATTGTGTTCCAGTGTGTTCTCCTTCTACATTCTGGTTTCAATCTTCCATGTAAATCCAATACTTAGTCCACCCTTACTCTTTAAATAGCAGCTCTAGTTCTCAATTTTACGTTGTTGATATTGTCAGTTGATGTTTTAAGAAATAGAGTGTGAGTGGTTGTTGTTCAAATAAGAGTCTAGCTATTTCAGAGGGAAGAAATTAAGGAAACTAAGCATCATGAGGTAATGATTCTATCATATATGTTCCTGAATTCAAGTTCTTCAATTCCTTAGAAATGACACGAAAAACTTTCTTTTGAGTCACAAAATTGATGGCTAAAACTTGTTACAATATGTAATTTTCTGTTAGAAGTTGATAATATGGTTGAATACGAAATCAACAAAAGTTAAACGAGCCAAATTGGTTGAGAAACAAATTCGTAGTGAACGAATTCGCTAAATTTGTCAAACATGAACATTTAGCATGAACATGAGTGATAGACTCATTTTTGGATTTGTTAATGTTTATGTTAATTATTGGGTAGTTGGTATGTTCTAGTTTTATGAGTTACGAACTCATAGAATCAAAAATGGACTAAATTGGATGAGTATAACACATATTATGATGATTGGAGGGAGTAGAGGTCTGTAAAATCGAGAAGTGCAGAACTTAAAGGGCCGTTCTGCCTCCCAGGGCGTAGCTACGCTGCCTCCAAGGACAATTGGGGCGCAGCTGTGCCGGGCTTCAGTGTTGGGTAGACTGCTTTGACATGCTGTAGTAAATTAGTCATAACGTTTTCATACAAACTCCGATTGAGGTGATTCATGATGATCCGGAACGAGAACGAATATACCTAAAACTTTTGTTCTTTAAGGTTTTAAATTTGAAGTCATTAGGAAGGGTCAAAACAGTCATCTTTGTGACTGTTACTAAATAGGAGGCGATTAGAGGGCGTCGAATGAGCACATACGCAAGTATAGTACTCCCGACGATGGAATATGTTATTCTAAGTGATGTAACATGAAAATAGATGATATTAGACATGACATATAAGATTACCATACTCATAATGAAATTCTTTAGCATGACTTAGTATGTGTTATGAAAAGAAACTTAAAGTTTTGAAAACAAACATTGTGGAAACTTATGTTCTATAAGTTCTGAACTTAGTGGTTTATAAACATGATTGAGTTCAAATATAAATGAGCATGATATGGTGTTGGTAGTGTCTGTGTTCATGAGCACCTTACTAGGCTTTGTGTTAGAGAAGTTTTTCAAGAAAAAGCTTACTATAATAAGCTAGTATGCATGATTACTACATGATTTACACTCTGACCTTGAGAGCATGTTAACATGACTTGACTACGTATGAATAGAGCTTTAAAGTGGTCTCGTATGTGTTGAATGGCATTGTTCAAGTTTAAAGTAGTTTCAAAGGCAAACTTGAACATATTTTTGAAATCTAGTTGCATCACATAGATATCTAGATTCTAAAAGATTAATATGACATGTTGTGTCTATAAAATCCCTAGATATGATTTATATGTGCTAAATTGAATCATTCTTGAAAAATGATTTAAAAGGAAACCATTTTTCGAAATTAAGTTGCATAACATATGAGTATTTAGATTTTAAAGGCTTGAGATGCCATGTTATGTTTCATTATGTCACTAAACATAAGTCTTATATAATAAACATAATGGAAGTGAACTAAGCATGAGGTTAAAGCATGTTTTAAAGTGTTAAACAATGCTAATTATGAGAAAAAGATATGAATATGTGTAGTACAGATTATGTGACATCTTTATATGAACATAAGGCTAATCAGTACACCTAGTGGTTACATAACCCTATTTGGTTTTGATTTCGTGAAAATCCTAAACTAAATTCCCTAACATATAAGGTTGAACTTGAAGTGATCATACAAGTATGTAAAGACCTTTTGTGGGTATGCATGAGAAGTATAAGAGTCTAAGTGTGTTTAAGTTTGGACAGAAATAGAAAGTGCAAAGTCCAACTTTGGTCTAGCAGGAGGGACGCAAGAATTGCGCCCATCCCGTGCCTAATTAGCAGTCTTGAAGGCATACATGTAAGGCAATGAAGCCTGACTATTTTAACTTTGATCTGAACCTTAAAGCATGTGTGTAATGAATGTCTAAAGCTATAATACTTGACATAAATGATGTTAAGCATGAGATCATATAATGGTTATATAAAACACAGAGTTGTTAAATTTTATAATAGTTTGCGAGAATGTAAGAACGTTGTAGATCACAGATCTATAGACTTTAAATATGTGTTGAACACATAAAAGTCAAGTGTGTGAGAAAGATTTATGAATGTTGATATAAATCATGTGTAGCTAAGGTATACCTATACATACCTACCTAGCTATTCTAAGAGTATAATGAGAAAGTGAAATGTATGTTTTACGAACCTAGTTAGGAAATAATGTAACACTATTATTACATTGAGAATGTATGAATTATGTGACTAATGGATGTAAATCCATGATTATATAATCGTGTAGGAATACAAGTGCGCGATAAGCTTTGTTAGCTTAAGTCGTAGTTCATAAACTACGAATTAGGCAAGTCTTTCAGTTCTTATTTGATATATGAATTTGATAACTGTTAGTTGAGCTATATTATGCTATGCAAATGTTGATTTATATACATGAAATGCATATGAAATATGTATGGAATTTGAAAGTTGATATTTGATGATATACTTGTGAAGTAAATCTCTATGCCTGTTATGTGAGAGGTAACATGCGGAGTAAATATTAACTGATTATGAATGCATGAGCTGAATATGTTATTATATGCTATGTGATGCATGAAAACTGTTAGAATTGCTGGGCTTTCGAGCTCACCCTTGCAAATAACCACTTTTGCAGGTTAAGGATACACGGTAAAGGTTAAGTACTACTTGATTGATAAAGTCTAATAGTATCGAAGGAGATTGATTTATTATTTAACTAAATGCTCTTGAACCATGTTTAGGTTCTTGTAGATGTACATGATAGTAGTTTATAATGTGTAACATCTGTTAAGTTGTACTATGTGATACATAGAGAAATTCGAATCGAGATGTAAAGATTTATACGAAAATTAAATAAAGTGAATCATAGAATAATTTGATTCATGGATTTGTAATTAATTTGAGTTAAGATATCAATAAAAGATTTATTTTTCAAAGGAGATTGAAAAAGTTTAAATTATTCCGCATATTTGTATAACATCGAATGTGATGTAAAATAGGAATAGTAAATGACCAAGATTAGAAACTTATAAAAGTTTGGGGGTCATTACACAGATCCTGGAAATAGAAAGAATTTATATTCTAAATTGTAATAAGTAAAGTTATATTCATTAAGTTATGAATACAAAATATAAATAGTTTGACGATAGTAGTATCGTGGTGGACCAGATCCGAGGTTCGAAGGGACCCGGATTTGGGGGCGTCACAGGTTGGTATCAAAGTTGTATGTTATAAACTTAGGTAAGTGTACCTTAGGCTATAACCTGAGAGAGAGAGATAATGATTAAAATATATAAGTGAAGATTCAAAGAAGAATCTTGAAGTATCTAAGAAAATGAGAATTCAGGAGTTTCCCAACTCTGGTAATAAAAATGATAAGATGGTGTCTATATGAAAAAGATAATAAGAATGAACTCGAGTGGAGTTTTGTTGATAATAGGGAAAGAACCCTAAGGTAAATTGATGATCACGACGTGATCGGATTAAGCTATGAAGTGATAAATAGTCTGTAATGACTAAGTGTGTATAGCTTGACGCTATAAGTGAATGTACTATGAAATTGTACGATATGAACTCATGAGGAGTTGTATGTGATGTGATACGAAGAATTCATATCGAGAAAAGTGTAAAATAGAGTTAAGTGGGATTTCAATTGAGGACCCATGTCAAAAGCTGAGTTGTATGATTCCTTGTGTGGGCGGGGAATTGTGCGTGGTGTAAAAACTAGTTAGTTCTGGCACTGATAATCATTGAAATGCTTGTGTCGCGCTATTTGCTATATACTTGTTTAGAAGGTGATTCTTTTCTCATGTGTATAACAGATAGATAGGTTATAGTTAGAGAATATAAGGTTAAGTTGCGAGTTCTTAAAACTTATACTTATGGTACGTTCGTGACTCATAATTATATGAAATGTTTTTGAACCCCTCAGTGAATGGATGCATGTGGTCTGACTAGGGTAAGTTCTTAAACTCATATGATGATGGCAAGTCCTGAATTTCCAATGTGTGGTAAGTTTGATGAACTATATCGGGTATATATATGTTATGAAGTTAAAAAATTTTGGTATAGTAAGCATTGATGGTGTTAAAGATTGATAGAATGAAGCAATGGAGTAAAGTTGATGGAGAAACATGGATTTTCTAAATCTTCTAGCTCTGCTAGGTTTTCAAAACTTATTGACTTCGTGTTAATGTTGGCATTTATGTTTTCTTGAAAAACTTTGGATCATGTGATTGAACCAATGATGTTTTAAAAATAATACTGTTATCCATATGTCTATGCTAATTGTTTCGGCTAAGACAAAATGATTTGAAAACTTTCAAAAAGGTATTTCTGACCATTTACATCATTTGGTATGGTGTAGAAATGGTAAACGATGTTGTCATCAATACAGTTGAACCTAGTAATGGTTGTGATCGAAAGATTATTAGCCCACTATGGTATGATGTAATACGACAAAGTCACATAATAGCGGAATCCTCAATGTACTACTAATCTGGTACGGCATCATGACGTCATAAAAGAATTTTGGTTTTCTTTTAAGTTATAAAGAAGGTCAATTAAGTTGGCCAAATTATTTCGATTGATGTCTGAGTTGTTGATAAAAGTCTAAGCTATTTGATTTGGCTAGACGACTTGTGACGCCTCCAAAATAGGTCCACACGACCCATTCTGAGTCACCAGATATCACACTATAAAAATCAAATACAAACTTCATTTATACAACTGTTGAACTGTCATATAGAATACGACCACAGTTAAATGTGAGTTTTAATACAAATGTATGTAACTCTCATGGTACCTCGACCACAACCTTACAATGATACTTTACATAAAAGTATAGTCAAAAACTATTTTAGAAATTAAAATCTTTGGGAAGTGCTCAAGAAACCTTCGTATATGGGAGGCCACGTGCCTAGCAGGTTATGATAGATATCATATGTTCACAGAATTATCCTTGGTTGACCGAATAGACCCCAAAGAAAAATGAGAAGATTACTATCATCATCTTTCCAATGGTGAGTCTTTTCTTGACATATAACTATCTTCACTATCTCCAAGTGAAAATTATATTTCAAATAAACTCCAAGATCATATATGTAGTGCTCGTAGATATACTCAGCAAGTGGATGTTCACAACCCTGTCTTATGATAACACGAGGTTGTATGTCATTAGACATCTTGTATGATAGTGGCAAAACACCTTTCCAAAGTTGGGTTCACCTCACCCTATTCGGTTCACCAAAATTAAATATCAAATGACATATACAATACAACACACTTATCTTATGTCATCAATAAAATTATTTCTATACTATTTAGGGAGAACCTCAACAGCTATAGACCACCGTTCTATTCTCATGTTATCCCCACTAGACCCAGCTACACTCTTATTACCTGAAAGGAATTATGAAGCAAAAAGGGTAATCACAAATAGCCCAATAAGAATATCTTGACTAAAGATAATTTACATCATCAATAGCCTTCATCAGTAATAAATCAGAGATTTAGAACATATGGTAGATGATAAAACTTTTCAACCATAGTTGCAGCGGAACGAGCAATCCATTAGAAGAGTCAAATAGACAATCAGATCTATTATCTTCTCTATGCTAAAAGTCCACGGATAATGTTTTATCCCTGTAACATCAATCAACAATTCTTGTCCACAATCATATGAATAACTCATAATCATAATTATGATTCTAAATTCCTCTTCACACCTAGGACGAAAATAATTTTCATCACCTATCTTCACCTGAAATATCAAAAATCATGGTTATACCAAATCACAATTTCTGCTCATAATCATACTAATAAATTCATCTTTGCACTACGACCAAAGATATTCATTAACAATTCATCTTTGCACTACAGGCCAAAGATATACAACTGTATTTTAGAAGAGTCAAGTAGAGCATAATATCTACTATCTTTTACGAATTAAAATTTATTATCAATATTTTATCGCTGAGGCTCAGCTTAATAAATAATCCACATCATCGAATCACCCCTGCACTACAGTCAAGGATATTCGTTAATATCACATCCATGAATTAATATTTCATTGCTGAGACTCAGCTCAATAATTAATCCACATCATCGAATCATCCCTGCACTACAGGACAAGGATATTCGTTAATATCACGACCACGAATTATCTATGCACTACGGGCCAAAGATAATCGTGTTTTCATCAACGGTCCTGATCATACCATAAAACAATTCATCTTTTCACCCTTGGACGAAGAGAATCCATAGCCATAATCATACCAAAAACTGTCCATCAATGCACTACGGGCCAATGAGGACATTTACCACATCATTTGTAACATTACAGTCATGATTATACCGAATAATCCCTGGTCATAATCATACCAAGTCCATCTATGAACTACAGGGCACAGATGACTTTCATCATAATATAAGCATGAGGATAATGACAATGATATAAAGAATCAATCAAATGAGATAAAGGATAAATATTAAATATTTATAATACAATTTATTCAGCGTTCAATAATAACCAAATGTTATTAATCACTTAATAATCTCATAATCTAATATCATTAATAATATAACAATATTTTAATCATTTCTTAAACTTATAAACAATTTATTTCAATTATTTATATTTCATCAAATAATGCATTTAATCATTTAAAAATGCCATACTCATAAGATTTCATCATCAATGATCAAATCCCTCATTAAAAATCTGCATATACCCTATATAGGATTCCCAAGCCATAAAATCCTATTTTTCAATTTTATTACTTCACATAACATATTTAATTCATTTACTCATAACTAGTTCATTTTCATGAAAAATATCAAATCAGTCCCAAAAATATTTCTTTTCTGGGATTTAGCATAATATAGTCTCATATTGAATATATATTTTTCTTAGAATTTTTAAAATTTATTTACTATTTTTCATATGGCTAAAACTGTCGAATATTTAAACATTTATCATAAATTGTACTTTTGTCCAAAAATTACGAAATTTACAGGATATACTCCTGTTATATACATGTACTCCAAATAAAAATTTCATCAATTTTAAAGTTAACCACAAGGAGTTATAAGGGTTTACTTTTAAAATAGTTTTTTCTTATAAAATTCATAACTCCTAATTTATACATTCAAAAATCGCCATTTTTGGACACAATCTAGAAAACTCATCAAATTATCATTTCAAATTTTTCTAAAATTTTTTAGGGTCAGAAAAATTATGAAACTGCCCCTGGCAGAAACCCCTTTTGAATAAAAATATTATTCATATGAATACGAAGGATCATTTACCATGCATGCGGTAATCCACATAGACAGGTTATTTGAACATAATAATAAAGAATGGAATAATGAAGAATTCACCATGCATGTGATAGACCGCATATCTGAGTTATTCCCAATGTAATAATAAAGAATGGAATAACAACGAATTCACCACGTACGCGATGTAATCGCATTTTACGGTTATTACAATGTAATAATAAAGAATGGAACCAGTCATGCGTAGAATTACACGCACATGATATTCAAAAATAATAAAGAATGGAACCAGTCATGCGTAAACGCATGCATGTGATATTCCGGCGAGAATAATAAAGAATGAAATAATGTAAGAATTTCATCATGTATGCGGTATTTGGATGTATATGAGTTATTCCAACATAATAATAAATAATGGAATAATGTAAGAATTTAACCATGTATGCGGTACTTAGCATAGACATGTTATTCAACATAATAATAAAGAATGGAATAATGTAAAAATTTCACCATGTATGCGGTTTTGATGGCAAAGTTATTCCAACATAATAATAAAGAATGGAATAACAGAAGAATTTCACAAAGTATAGGGTAGTCCGTGTATACAGGTTATTCCAACAGAATAATAAAGAATGGAATAACAGAAGTTCTCTTCATGAATACAAAAGAAATAATACCTCTTACGAGTATAACAAATAATATTCTGTACCTTAGAAGAAACTGGATATAGGAGTAGTGAAGTAGCAGAATACTTTTCTTCTTTCTCTCTATAGTTTCTCTCTCTAGAGTTTCAGTGAATTCGTAAGAAATAATGAAGGAATGAGCTTCTATTTATAGGATAATGGACTAAATAGTAACTAAATCATGAACGGTTCAGATTGATTTATTTTTAAACAGACGGTCTGTAACATTCCAGAAATGTTTTAATTGTTATATTAAATATTTATTGAATTATTTAAGTATTTAATGGATGTGTTTATTGTTGAATAAATAATTGTTCAAATTTGATTTAATTTGGTTAACTATTTGTTAAATAAATAATTAAGAAAATTAATTATTTTATGCTAATTTAATTTAATTATTAAGTTAGAGAGTTTTGATTAATTGAATTGTTATTTTTTTTTATTTGAATTTGTACTTAAAAGGATGTGTTAGTTGATTAAATAAAGTTATAATTATATAGAAAATTATAATTTTGTGGTATTGATTTATGTGATGAAGTAATTTAATAAATTGTTATTAGAATTAATTTAATTTAATAAAAGTATGACAAATAATCTTTTATAAGTAGTTATTAAAATAACTTAAAGGAGTTTTAATTCAGTTTTGCCAAACAAGGCCTAATGCCTATTAAGTCTTTAATCTAATTGTGTTTTACCAAACAAGGCATAAGGATTAATTGATTATTTTTTTAGTGGTTAGCCAAACAAGCCTTATGGCTTTTGGTTTTCAAAATAAAAATAACTGATGTTAGTTAAGTTAGTATTATATTATATAATTAATATATATTATATCTTATATGCGTTGTATTCTAAGACGTAAGAATAGAGGAGAGAGGTAAGAGAGAAGAAAAGAAAAACTCAAAGGAAGAAGAAAAAGAGAAAAAGAAAAGTGGGAGAATCCTAGAGAATTGGGAGTGAAGAGGAGAAAAGCTTGACAATCAAAGAGATAATATCATCATCTTCTTCAAGGTATCATCTTATTTTTTTAGGTTTAGAAGTTTAGTTTTTCTCTTCCCTAATTCTCTGTTGAATCCTTGTGAAAGGATAAATTATTGTTGTTATGTGGCTTTATATGATATATTAATGATGTTAAAACTATTTTCATAAGTTATAGTCAATGAATTGATGATATGTATATAATTTGTGAAGAAAAATATTTTTATAGAGAGTTTTTGTGAATATATATTGTTTGGTTTAAGGTGGAAATTAAGGGTTAATTAGTTGTTTAGTTGATAAATTGATTATTGAATGTGGTAGAGTATGTATAAACATTGATAAAGTGCTTTGAATTAACTATTTTGGTTGGAAAACAAAATCACAGTGTTTATTTTCATTTAAAACATCAAAAAGTGAGTTTTTTTTATATCAAAAATAGTGAAATTGGATGTTTTAAATTTGATGTTTATGTTGTTGTATGGGTAGAAACATGTTAGGAGTTCTTGAATTATGTTTACATGAAGTCTTTGTATGAATTACATGTGAATTAGACTGTTAGAAAGGAGCTTGTAGGCCAAAATTGGCTTTTGTTCATATCATTTGCCAAGCCGTCGATCGAAGATCGCTAGCCATTTGTAAGTAATCTGACTTGAAGTATTAATCTCACGCCGCAGCGCGACCTGGTAGTATTATTGTTGCGTCGTAGCGCCATCTCCGCATGCAAATACCGCACCACAATATAAAACCGTATAGGCACAATGTGAAAGTTAGCGAATGGTCTCGATGAAGGTACTATTTGTACTCAAAATTTGAAGGAATTGTTATGGGATAATAGTAGGACTGTAAAATGTTAATTTCAGTATTTCTACACTATGAGTAAGCATGTTATCAACGATTAACTTGTGTTATAACTTGATTATGTGATTGAATAATCAAACCTACATGATGAATGTAGTTAATTAAGTTTGTAAAGTGGTAGTGACTAACTATGTCATGATGACATATGTATATAGGATATTGTGATTCGAAATGTTTGGTTTAATCTATGATCAAGGCAAGTTCTCTAATCTATTTTCTTATTGAAGCAATTATTGTTTCCAATTCTATAATGCAAGGTTTCTAAACTTTGATTTTTGATATTGAAAAAAGTTATTCTTATATTTAACTTGTTTTTTAGCATGCCCAAATATATTTGAATAGTTTTATCATTCATATTACCATGCATGCTTAGTATTCGATTTTAAATAACCTTGGCTTAACATTGTTCAAGCAAGGTGTGTTATAGTTATTCAAGTTGTATGCTATTAGATTATTCCTAAAGCATGACTTTAATTTACCATGTTGATTCAATTACAATTATTCTATAGTATGATGTTATTGGTTTTCTTCAACTAATCCTTAGTTGATGTTCATTGAATTCCAAATTACCCTGAAATGTATCCAAACCAAACTCACTTTGGTGCGGACTTGTACTCTAAATACTGAGATGAACAACCCTATTACTAGGGGTAACTTACGCTTAGCGTTGAAATGTTTGTGCACAATACATTGTACGAAGGGCTGATCCCCCTAAGTACGAGGAGTCCCCATAGTCTTATGACTGTTAAAGTTTAAGTTAAAAAATTACATATAGCTATGGACATAGTTCGTGGTCTTAGGACCCTCAGTTATATACTTCAGGATGTTGATAAATCATATTGTTTAATTCTATCGAGTCTCTCATTTGACAATTGTTGTAAAGATTTTTCATTCATTGTTGTTCCAAGTGAGCTTTGTTTGCTCACTCTTGCTTATATAATTATTACAGTGAAAGATGAGAAGGTTTATGTACCTAGCACCAATAAGGGAAAAGGAAAGATGAACAAGTATTGAAGACTTGTAATATGATGATATTATATTATCAATTTTTAATTGAATGGTTGTAATGAAGTTTATTTATTTTCCGCATTTGAATGATTATATTTAAAGGTTAGACAACCTGGGAGATTTTTATTATGTAAACCTTTAATGGGAAAGGTTTTATTTATCCAGTTTTATTGTGATGGGTAGTTAGATATGATTGTTTGATTTAGTGAGCACCAAATCCTGTGGGAATGAAGTACCTGGGTTTTAGGGGTGTCACACGGTCCATATTAATTTACTATGCAGTATTAATAAAATATTCTAATAAAACAAAATCTTTTAAATAAAATATAATATATTCTATTTATAATCTAATAAAACGAATAACTTTATAAAAGTATTATGTTTTATATAAAAAGATTCTACTATGCAAACACTATGCAGGTACTATGCAAATACTATGCATAATAGAATATTATATATTCTATTTATAGTCTAATAAAACGAATAACTTTATAAAAGTATTCTGTTTTATATAAAAAGATTTTATTATGCAAACACTATGCATAATAGAATATTATATATTCTATTTATATTCTAATAAAATGAATAACTTTATAAAAGTATTCTGCTTTTATATAAAAGATTTTACTATGCAAACACTATGTAGGCACTATGCAAACACTATGCATAATAGAATATTATATATTCTATTTATAGTCTAATAAAACGAATAACTTTATAAAAGTATTTTGTTTTATATAAAAGTTTTCTCATTTATTATATTTATAATAATAATAAAACAAAACTTATCATCTTTATTATAATTCACAATATTAATCGACTGAAGTTGTTCCTGGAAAGAGGGGCTTTCCAATAAGGATTTCTCCCTATCATTAGCCTTGATTAGGTGACCAAACCTCTCCTCGGCGTAACTTCTGCACATCGTTAATATTACAAATAATAATATTAATAACTTTGTTATCTCAATTATTGATTTAATAATATATAAAATATTAACAATAATTGAATCAAACAACGTGAGATACTATGCAACAATTACTATAGAAAAAATTGAACAAAACTGAGTGACTTCTCACGTAAGCATCAATAATCAATACCGTGTGCTACTATGCAACCACGCGTATTATTGTACTTTTACTACTGAGTAGTTCAACAGTTTTAACGGTAAAATTCCGCCGTTATTTTCATAAAAACATTTTTGTCGTTTTCTCAATCCGACAATAATTCCGTTGTGGGGTCTACCAATGATTGTACCGTTGTACGGATATTTCTCGACAAAAAGAATATTCCCCGACCAATCGAATATTATATAAAAACTTGCATACTTTTAAAAATTTATAAATATTACCCACAACTATAACATTATATCAAATTCACTCCATAATATTCAAAAAAAAAAATTCGAGAAAATTAAATCTTTATTCATAATATTTGGGGTCTCACACGACTGTTGAAAAATATTTGTGAAATTCAAGCGTTCTTGACTATTTACGCTAAGCCAGATTGTTCTGGTGCGGATTCAGATGTGGAAAAGCAGAGGTGAACAACCCTATAAGGGGACATGTTTTCGGGGACAATGGTTCCGAGCGTAGCGCATGTAGTCATTACAAAACACTACGTTACGACCCAACGTAGTGGTACAATAGGCTGGCCACCTAGTGTACATGTAGAGGGTGTTTTCAGTCTTTGTGATAGATAAACATTCTGTTAGGTTTGTAATATTCACGAACGCAATCAAATTGCATAAAAAGTGCGGAAGCGTGTAAAATCAGAGTTTAAAAAATTTACAAACCATATACCCGGATCACCCTTTATGCATAATTATTAATTAAACGAAAAGATAAAGAATAAAATCATACCCTTGAAGATCGAGCTTCCTCAGGTACAAGTTCACCTCCAAATCCTTTCGCGTTCAACTTGAATCCACCGGGTTTGGTTCCTTCCTTTGATCAACGTTAGCCACCCATGTGTTTGGCCTCTAGAGGTGATCCACCAAGGAAGAAGAAAATTCAAGAAGAAGGGTGGTTGGCTAAACCCTAGTTTTTCTATCTCTATAGAAAGGGTGTACTCTCTCCCAACAATTGGAATTATGTCGTTGTAAAAGTCAACAACCCATACCACCCATAATAAGACTCCTCTTATTTATAGATGTGGGCAACCCATCTTAACAATTAAGGAATTGGGTTTTATTTAATTAATTAAATTCTTTTAATTAATTAATCTCCCTAATCTTATTAGGGATAATTAATTAAACTCCTTTAACTAATTTTCCTTCCTAATCCAATTAGGAATATTCGAGAGTACTTATATTAAATTAATTCCTAAACTCCTTTAGAAATTAAAATAATAATAATTGTAATAATATTAATAAGACTCCTCTTATTAATTTATATTTAATATTTCTAAAATATTAAATAATAAATATTAAGCTATTTAATTTATTCTATCACCATAGATTAAATTAAATATACTTAACATATTATTACGATTATGCCATTAACTTCTTAAATAATTATTCTTCCTTTTATGGTGTGACCCTTTAGGTTCTCCATATTAAACCGGTTGTGAATAAATCAATTAGAACAATTCTAATCTTATTTAAATAAATAAATTAAACAATTAATTTATTTAAATAATATTTATTCTACAATAGGGATAAAGCCTCCCTAAATGATCAACGACTTTCCGGATAATATAGATTTCAACATTAATCATTAAAGAACCTTTGAGTAAATAGTTACCGTGACAATTCAATCCTTCCACCATACAATGTCCCAATTAAATATAAGACATGAAATTACCGTCAAGTCTTATTTTATTTAATTATATGTATTTCGATCCTTAAATGCACAACTCCAAATAATGCAAATTAGAAACTCCTTTCTAATTTCATTCTCGCCGCCAAGGACTCACTGGGTTGTCATTTATCGAATCACATAGACATTTCTCTTCTTTATTAGAAGTGGTAGATTCTTTATTGATCATACATTATCTCCATGTATGACTTATTATACCCAAGCATACCTTTGATATACCCTAAGGGTCTTAAGGAATAAGTCAAAGTATAACTCATCATACACAAGATACTATGATGATCTCAAGTCCAAGGATTACTTGTACTACTATCACTACAGAATTCCTATTGACAGCAAATAAAACTCCATTAGGTATTCCTTAGCGAGCCACGCTCAAAGAACTTATTCTCTAATAAGCACCTACATACTTGCTTTAGTGTCTCCACACAAATGATCATGAGATCAATCATCCTCATCCAATGAGCAAGCAACGTATGTACCAATCTATCTGGATTCACTAATCCCCAATTTAGTAATCCAACGATTGGGAACTATTTTAGTTTTAAGCTTTCTAAGAATTTAGATCTCATTAGAATGATCATCATCATTATTCTAAAAGCGTTGCTTAAAACTATGGGTTTATCACATATTATAAAACAACATTATGTAGATAATTAAAAGCCTTTAATAAATTAATACTTTTATTAATAAATGAATAAGATTGTTACAAAGTATATGCTTTATCATCAAACATGATTGGCTTGTGTGCATACTACTTTCAATCTCCCACTTGCACTAAAGCCAATCGTCATGGTAACTCATACTCTTCTTCTCTAAGTGACGATTATCCTGCGCCATTGGATAAGCTTTAGTTAATGGATATGTAATGTTGTTCATGAGAGTCCACTATCTCTATAGTGATTTCCCATCTTTCAATGATTCTAATAATCAAATGAAAGTGCCACAACACATGTTTAGATCCAAGATGAGATTTAGGAACTATTCCTAGTTCAGAATGAACTTTAATCCAAACAATCAACTTGCAGCCTTCATTTATAGCTATATACTTTGTCTTTATCACTAAACCAAAGAACTCTTTCATTGTTTGGAACCTTTCCAATTCAACGCACTAATTGCTCAAGTTAACCTTTACCTTAAAGTGGATTTTTCTCGTCGTCTTGGTCTGTCTTCAAAAACTTGAGTCTCATTAAGCCCTCTAGTTTTAATTTAGACCCACCATGAATATGATCACATCCTTAGTGCAAGTTAAGCACTTTAATATGTTTTTCACTAACTCATAGTGAACTTCTCCAGAATATGATCGATCAACATCGGTCTCGTATATTTCATTGCATACATGATAGTCACTCATGCGATCTCTCTTTTAGAGTCTGTGGGGACTATTAAGAGAGATACACTCCATAGCTCATCGACATGAGACATCTCTTGAGTTTGCCATGCTAAACGACTTTAGCATCAAATGAATATCGTTCCTTGGGTTAAGTCGAGCATCCTCTTAAATCTATCTATATAGATTTATATCCCCAATTAAGATACTCTTCCCAAACCATTCATGGAGGAATGTTTAGACAACTTTATCATTACTAATTGTAGCATTAGTATGTCATTCCTTATCCGTAGTATATCAACATATAATATTAGGAATGTCACTGGCCTCCCCACCGTCCCTTTTGTACACACTAGAACTCTTACAAGCATCGTATGTAATCGGATCATCATCTTCTATGATGTGTACCTCATCATCATCATCTATGATGAATCCATACCTCCTAGGTATCTTCGGTACTATTCCAGATTTACGATTCGGTTGTGGTACAACAGGTCTATCTATAGGTTCCTCTTATTTGACTTATAGTGTTTTGTGGTTCTTGAACTTTTCAAGATCTATTATCCTCCCACTAGCCCTTTCAATGATAAACACCTTTATCTTAGAAGCGCGTGTGTTTCGTAACAAACACCTTTTGCTAAGTAGAATTATAGAACATATACCCTAAACTTACTTTAGGATGTCCCACAAATCAGACATGTCAAATCTTGTCCCAAGCTTATCCTTTGAAACCGCTTTCACATAAGTTGGACAACCCTTATCTTAACATACTTAAGATTAGAATCCTCCCCATCCCATAACTTTTATGGAGTCTTCGGTAGGATTTTGAGGTTACCATTTTCCGCAGATATGCGGCCATTTCTAGGACATTATCCCGTAGGATATTGGAATGTCAAGAAATCATTATGGACCGCACCATGTCCAACAAGGTACGATTTTTCATTCAGATACATCAATCAATTATTGCGTATCAGGATGTGTCCATTATGAGAAAACCATTTTAGATGATCTAGAAACTTATTGCACAAGTATTTATTCCTTGATCTAATCAAAGAATCTTAATACTTTGTCAATTTGTTTACATTTCAATTCTTTGAACCTTTCAAATAATTCACACTTGTATTTCAACAAATACATACATTCAACTCTTTGAATGATCATCTCATTTTTTTATACTAATTTGTTCAATTTACAAAATAATTTTTCACGTAAGTCAAATATACAAAATCCATTAAGTGATATTCCAGTCCTATACAAAACATTATTATTATAAATAGAACAACAATTGTTCTTAATTATAATACCAAAGATTTCATTGTTCAACAATAAAATGGAAATAATATTTTTTAACAAGAACTGGAATACAATAACAACTTATTGACTTAATAGATTTGCCCGTAGGCATTGCTAAACTATAAGTTTCTATGGCTAATGCAGCAACCTTTGCTTCATTTCCCACACATAAGATTACTTATATTTGTTTAGCTTTCTACTTCTGCTTGGTCCCTTCATAAATCTATATTTATGATAACCAAAGGTCGGTATCCAATACCCAATTAGAATCTTGACTTAAAGAAAATTTATTTCAATCATGAACAAAAATCGATATGTAACCAAAACTTCACTAAGCTTCTTTGTTTAGCCTCCGCAAGATGCTTCTTGCGCTTTCTTTCCGAAGGTCCGGGCTTATTGTAGTGGAAGCAAACTCCTTTGCTATCTCAGTATCGCTTTTGTTCTTATTATCCTTTATTTTTGCCTTTCTATTTACCTTCTTTGAATCATTCTTCTTTCGAAGATCCTTTGGCCCCTACCAAGAAGACTTGATCTTTCTTGGTTGGAAAGTGACTCTCAACAATTTTTAATATGTTAAGCAAATCAATGAGATCGATATCTAGCTTGTTCATATGAAAAATTCACAACAATTATGAAAGGAGTCCTGAGTGAATGCAAGATCAAATATTGGCTCAACTCTCCATCCACACAAAAACCAATATCATGATTGATCAATCAAATTGATTATGTTAAGAACTTTTTATCTGCATTTATAGTGCCATTGGCCATTCTAGATCTAAGAGCTCCTTAGATATCTCGATATCTATCGGTCCTACTTTCTTCACCATCAACTACTTAATGTGCGGAATATAGTAGGAACATCCATAGTTTCATGCCGACGTGAAGCTCGTTACTTTCATAGATGCGAGCATGATGCATTGAG
Organism: Panax quinquefolius; assembly: GCA_020205615.1. Classification (NCBI taxonomy): domain Eukaryota; kingdom Viridiplantae; phylum Streptophyta; class Magnoliopsida; order Apiales; family Araliaceae; genus Panax; species Panax quinquefolius. Next base: position 116,101,677 of record CM035153.1, read on the forward strand.
CCAATCAGGCATCATCTTGCCACTTTCTAAAAGTAGCAATCTCTTCCTCGAGGCATTATGCGCAAACCATTGCGAGGATAAAGGCGATTAAGGACATAAGATAGCTTTTCATTATGAGAACTATTCTCAAATTCCTTAACCGATCTGCTTAATTCTATGCCGTTAATTTAACATCTAATATGCTTCAAGATGATAGTATTTTTTAGACATTGTAAAATTTCAGTAAATGAATTTGTAATTAACAACATTTTAACATACATTCTTTTATTAATTACCAAAAAAATTAGGTCTTGTTTTAAATTGGTATCTCCCACTATTTTCTTCAAACTATATTACCCTCACTTATATAGTTCGGCAAAATCTAATTAAAGATTTGCTAGTGAGAATAAGGATCCCATTTCAAATGTATATAGCCTTGTGGTGACACAACAAACTATATATAAATAAATAGGTAGACAACTTTTTTGTCAATTACATCAACTATGCAACTCCTTTTATTTTGCCTCTTAGATTATTTTGATCAAGTGGTGGCACATCCGAATCAAAATTATCCAAGTTAAGTCCGACCTAGCACTCCATATATTCAAAAAGAAAATATCATCCTTGTGGTGACACAACAAAACAATATTGTTCAATTTTCTTTATAAGCATCAAATGTGATAAATTAACATCTTAAATACTTAATACTTGCCTTGTGGTGACACAACAAACTCATATTAAATATTTAATACTCTATTAATTTTATCATGCTAGAAAGGCTTACGCTCGATATTCCAAATATCTTTGAACGCTTAGGACTTAATATAAAAATTGAGGGGTTTGTTATTAATTTGTCTCATCTTGTTTAGCGCAGCATTTACATATATATATATATAAAATACGTCGTCATATTAATTAACATGCGAAGCATGTTTGCATAATATATAATATATATAATATAAGCATGCACATATAGAATACTATATTCTACCGGATTGATTATGGACTTTTATTCTAGTTTGTTCACTAGAGCCACCAAGTGAACCAAAAGGTCAAACCCTAGGGGTGCAAGAATTAATATTTAAATATAACAATTACATTTAAACCCTGCTCCATTACAAACGGGTCTTCAAGCGCCTTTGCTCCTTGATCTCTAATTCTTCAAAATTAATTCTAAATATTCCTATTACAAAACTATTTAAAATAAATAGAAACCTTGATCAGCAGTCAAGGGGAAGTACATAGGAGAGAGATAGAATTTACATTAAGAAAAATTAGAGAAGACGAGGTACGCAGACCCCATTTAATAAAACCCATACATTCATGCATCCAACTAAAATAAAATCCAATCATATTGGTCAATAGTCCATAATCAATCCCATTTATTATCATACACATCACCATATGCATCAATAAATAACATTCATCTCATGAATAATAAACATTTAATATATATATTGATATCATTTAATAGGCAAATTTAGTTAGTATAAAATCTATTTTTGAATTAAAATAAACTCCTTTATTTCAATCCAAATTTAAATCAAAATAAAACTATTTTATTTTAATTTATTCAATTTTGAATAAAATAAACTATTTTATTTTAATCAAAATTTTAATCAAAATAAACTCCTTTATTTTAATTAATTATGGAATCCAATTCCATAAAAAAAAAATCTTTAATTAAAATAAACTCTTTTATTTTAATTAATTATGGAATCCAATTCCATGTAAAAAATAAAATTATTAAAGGAAACACTTGATATTCTTTCCTATTCACAAATAAACTCCTTTATTTTAAGAAAATAAAATCCAATTTCAACTCCAATTAGTTATTATGGAATCCAATTCCAACTCTAATTAGTTAGCATGAAATTTAATTTTAAAATTAAAATAAACCCTTTTATTTTAATATTAAAATAAACCTTTTATTTTAAAATTAAAATAAATATTTTATTTTAATTATAAAATTATTATATATATATATATATATATATACATAAATATATAATATATATATATAATAAAACCATGATACAAAAAACCGTAACTCATTGCTTTTTTTTTTTTTATTATTCTATGCATTATCCCATGTTCCTCGGTTTGCGTACAATGCCTTTTTTGCTTTCCATGAATCAACTTTTTGTCTCATCCGTTCCTTTATGCCCAAAAAAAAAACTTTTTTTTTTTTTTTTTTTTTTTTTAAAATCAAACTGTGAACTTTTATTCTAAAATTATAAGAACTCGCTAAAAAATTTTTTTTGAAAAACTAAGAAGAACATTTTTTAAGAAACTTCCAACGCCACTTTAAATCAAGTAAAGGAGCGATTTCATGGAAACCATGTGAGGCACTAAATCGATATAACAGTTGTCTTGGAAAAATATACCACGCACCGCTTTCCAAAAAAAAAAAAAAATCATAAACTCACTCCAAGCTTCCTGCATAATTTTTCTTTATTAAATTTTATACAATAAAAATATGCCCAATTAAATTGTTCTAAACACATATCAATATACATATCAAATTAAAATAATTAATAATTCAGATAAAGGTTTTGGCTCTGAAACCATCGTTAGGTTTGTAATATTCACGAACGCAATCAAATTGCATAAAAAAAGTGCTAAGCGTGTAAAATCGAGTTTAAAAATTTACAAACCATATACCCGATCACCCTTTATGCATAATTATTAATTAAACGAAAAGATAAAGAATAAAATCATACCCTTGAAGATCGAGCTTCCTCGTACAAGTTCACCTCCAAATCCTTTCGCTCAACTTGAATCCACCGGGTTTGGTTCCTTCCTTTGATCAACGTTAGCCACCCATGTGTTTTTGGCCTCTAGAGGTGATCCACCAAGGAAGAAGAAAATTCAAGAAGAAGGGTGGTTGGCTAAACCCTAGTTTTTCTATCTCTATAGAAAGGGTGTACTCTCTCCCAACAATTGGAATTATGTCGTTGTAAAAGTCAACAACCCATACCACCCATAATAAGACTCCTCTTATTTATAGATGTAAGCAACCCATCTTAACAATTAAGAATTGGGTTTTATTTAATTAATTAAATTCTTTTAATTAATTAATCTCCCTAATCTTATTAGGGATAATTAATTAAACTCCTTTAACTAATTTTCCTTCCTAATCCAATTAGAATATTCGAGAGTACTTATATTAAATTAATTCCTAAACTCCTTTAGAAATTAAAATAATAATAATTGTAATAATATTAATAAGACTCCTCTTATTAATTTATATTTAATATTTCTAAAATATTAAATAATAAATATTAAGCTATTTAATTTATTCTATCACCATAGATTAAATTAAATATACTTAACATATTATTACGATTATGCCATTAACTTCTTAAATAATTATTCTTCCTTTTATGGTGTGACCCTTTAGGTTCTCCATATTAAACCTACAGAATAAATCAATTAGAACAATTCTAATCTTATTTAAATAAATAAATTAAACAATTAATTTATTTAAATAATATTTATTCTACAATAGGGATAAGCCTCCCAAGCGATCAAATTCTTTTCCGTATAATATAGATTTCAACATTAATCATTAAAGAACCTTTGAGTAAATAGTTACCATACAATTCAATCCTTCCACCATACAATGTCCCAATTAAATATAAGACATGAAATTATCGTCAAGTCTTATTTTATTTAATTATATATATTTCGATCCTTAAATGCACAACTCCAAATAATGCAAATTAGAAACTCCTTTCTAATTTCATTCGCGCCGCCAAGGACTACTTTGGTTGTCATTTATCGAATCACATAGGACATTTCTCTTCTTTATTAGAAGTGGTAGATTCTTTATTGATCATACATTATCTCCATGTACAACTTATTATACCCAAGCATACCTTTTGATATACCCTAAGGGTCTTAAGGAATAAGTCAAAGTATAACTCATCATACACAAGATACTATGATGATCTCAAGTCCAAGGATTACTTGTAGATTACTATCACTACAGAATTCCTATTTACAGCAAATAAAACTCCATTAGGTATTCCTTAGCGAGCCAATGCTCAAAGGAACTTATTCTCTAATAAGCACCTACATACTTGCTTTAGTGTCTCCACACAAATGATCATGAGATCAATCATCCTCATCCAATGAGCAAGCAACGTATGTACCAATCTATCCGGATTCACTAATCCCCAATTTAGTAATCCAATGATTGGGAACTATTTTAGTTTTAAGCTTTCTAAGAATTTAGATCTCATTAGAATGATCATCATCATTATTCTAAAAGCGTTGCTTAAAACTATGGGTTTATCACATATTATAAAACAACATTATGTAGATAATTAAAAGCCTTTAATAAATTAATACTTTTTATTAATAAATGAATAAGATTGTTACAAAGTATATGCTTTATCATCAAACATGATTGGCTTGTGTGCATACTACTTTCACATTCTTGTTTGTAGTGCGAAGGATTGTGATGAAGCACTGGTTCACGGTCTAGTGTGACCCCTCAGCATAATTTGGAATATGAGTTATTCATACTACTTCCCGATTATTCATAAATCGTGGTAGACTCTTATTATTCTATGTGATGAATGTAGTGAGTAGAGTGTTCCTTAGAAAGGAAAATGTGGTAGAATGCAAGTGAGCAAGTTATAATGAAATTTCTGAAAAGAGAATGGATAAAATTATTCAAAAAAATATGTAATATTCGAAATACCATCGAGTAGAAGAGGTTTCGGTGATTCTGAGGACGAAATCTTTATAAGGGGGAGAGGATATAAGAACCCGAAATTTTAGAAAATATTAAAATAAGAATTTAGTGAATAAAATTCTTAAAGCATGAGAGGGATTCGAACAAGTATATAAATGTGTTACGAGGTATGTGATATTGTGTTACATAGGGTAATGTGCGCTATGTAATAAGTGTGGCTATGTTTAATAAATATATATATCATTATTATATATTTTTGGTAGAGATGAATTAGTAAGAGAATGGATAAGATTTATCTATTGGCATTAAATAATTTATAGAATTATTTTATAGTAGTAAGTTGGTGACATTAAAATATCTTTGATAATCACCAATTTCTTGAGTATATGTATGAGTGAATATCTAGATTAAGGTAGTGCAATCTTACTCTTTAATGGTTGACGTATAGGAGCTGGGCTAAACTATTCCTTCGGAGAGAGGAGGTATATACGAATTGGTAACCGATCTAACTCAACGTGAAAAAAAGGTGTATTTAGCGACTTTTAAACTAATTTGTTGGTTGTTTGTGGGAAACCACTCAGTATACCATATTGAATACTATTAAAGACTCGAGGTGTGTTAGGTTTGGACTTTTATATATGTACGTTGTTGACGAGAGAAGAGAATCGATATACCTTTAAAGAGATTAAAGAATTATTGAGTAAATTGATACACAGCGAGAAGTGAAGATTAAAGGAATGTGTGTATGTGTTACATTCGTGTTTTGTTTAATTGGTGGTATAAAACCGTAAAGGAGATGTTTAGTTGATTAAACCAATAAGGGAGATAGAGTTTTAAAACTCAAAGTGTGATTCTTAAATTATTAAGGAAAATAGTAACCGAGGATGTGTAAAGAATTTTGGAAGCGTAAGGTTTTAGTTCTGTTGATGCAGAACTTGTCTGCCTGAGAATTTGGTGTGGTATTGCGCTCCTTTTACTAAGCTTTATGACCAAAGACAATTTGCTACTTTATTCTGTAGGATCAGTTTTTGAATTTTAAAATATAAGAAATGGGTATTAAGGACTCATAAGGATAATAAAAATCTTAAATGATGGTTAAGTTGTCCATGAATGGATTTGAATAAGGTTTAATTAATTAACCCGGAGTAATTATTGGTTAATTAAGTGATATTATAGAATAATATATTCTATTAATTAGTTGAGTGCATAATAATTATTGAAAAAGAAAATAAATGATTAAAACTAATTAATCGTTGTGATATTAAAATGTGATTATGGGTTGGAATACCTAATTGAATTAAACTTAGCCCAATTAAAATATTAATGTGGACATTATCATTAAATAGTATTACTATGTGTAATATGAAAAATGTGAGTAATAATTGATGTGAGTACATAAATAATCCCTAAATTTCTTAATATGGTAATAATTGTACATTAAAATTTCATTTGAGAATTTAAGTAACCAACTGAACCATATTAGAGCACGTTGCTGCAATATAGAATTATCAGTTGAGCAAGGTACATGAACAGTAACCTATCTCCTATTTTACGTAACCTTCAAGCAGTGATTATTGGCTAGAGAAGTAGTTGACGGTGCGTGGTTGAACAACCCATTATGATCTAGTGTGTTCTCCTTCTACATTCTGGTTTCAATCTTTCATGTAAATCCAATACCTAGTCCACCCTTACTCTTTAAATAGCAGCTCTAGTTCTCAATTTTACGTTGTTAATATTTTCTGTTGAAGTTTTAAGAAATAGAGTGTGAGTGTTTGTTGTTCAAATAAGATTCTAGCTATTTCAGAGGGAAGAAATTAAGGAAACTAAGCATCATGAGGTAATGATTCTATCATATATGTTCTTGAATTCAAGTTCTTCAATTCCTTAGAAATGACAAGAAAAACTTGTTTTTGAGTCACAAAATTGATGGCTAAGACTTGTTGCAATATGTAATTTTCTGTTAGAAGTTGTTAATATGGTTGAATACGAAATCAATGAAAGTTAAACAAACCAAATTGGTTGAGATATGAATTCGTAGTGAACGAATTCGATATATTTGTCAAACATGAACATTTAGCATGAACATGAGTGATAGACTCATTTTTGGATTTGTTAATGTTTATGTTAATTATTGGGTAGTTGGTATGTTGTAGTTTTATGAGTTACGAACTCATATAATTGAAAATGGACTAAATTGGATGAGTATAACTCATATTATGATGATTTGAGGGAGTAGAGGTCTGTAAAATCACGAAGTGTAGAACCTAAAGGGCCGTTCTACCTCCCAGGGCGCAGCTGCACAGTGTTGGGTAGACTACTTTGACCTGCTATAATAAATTAGTCATAACGTTTTCATACGAAATCCAATTGAGATGATTCAAGATGATCCGGAACGAGAACAAATTGACCTGCAACGTTTTCATCATTGTGACTATTGCGAAATAGGAGCGATTGGAGGGCGTCGAATGAGCACATATGCAAGTATAGTGCTCCCGACGATGGAATATGTTATTCTAAGTGATGTAACATGAAAATTCATGATATTAGACATGACATATAAGATTACCATACTCATAATGAAATGTTTTAGCATGACTTAGTATATGTTATGAAAAGAAACTTAAAGATTTTGAAAACAAGCATTGTGGAAACTAATGTTCTATAAGTTCTGAACTTAGTGGTTTATAAACATGATTGAGTTCAAATATAAGTGAGCATGATATGGTGTTGGTAGTGTCTTTGTTCATGAGCACCTTACTAGGCTTTGTGTTAGAGAAGTTTCTCAAGAAAAAGCTTAGTATAATAAGCTAGTATGCATGACTACTATATGATTTACACTCTGACCTTGCGAGCATGTTAACATGACTTGACTACATATGAATAGAGCTTTAAAGTGGTCTCATATGTGTTGAATGGCATTGTTCAAGTTCAAAGTCGTTTCAAAGGCAAACTTGAACATATTTTTGAAATCTAGTTGCATCACATGGATATCTAGATTCTAAAGGATTAATATGACATGTTGTGTCTATAAAATCCCTAGATATGATTTATATGTGCTAAATCGCATCATTCTTGAAAAATGATTTAAAAGGAAACCATGTTTCGAAATTAAGTTGCATTACATATGAGTATTTAGATTTTAATGGCTTGAGATGCCATGTTATGTTTAATTATGTCACTAAACATAAGTCTTATATGTTAAACATAATGGAAGTGAACCAAACATGAGGTTAAAACATGTTTTAAAGTGTTAAACAATGCTAGCTATAAGAAAAAGATATGAATATGAATGAGCATGTGTAGTACAGATTATGTGACATCTTTATATGAACATAAGGCTAATCAGTACACTTAGTGGTTACATAACCCTATTTGGTTTTGATTTCGTGAAAATCTGAAACTAAAGTCCCTAACATATAAGGTTGAACTTGAAGTGGTCATACAAGTATGTAAAGACCTTTTGTGGGTATGCATGAGAAGTATAAGAGTCTAAGTGTGTTTAAGTTTGGACAGAAACAGAAAGTGCAAAGTCCAACTTTGGTGCAGCTTGGGGGCGCAGCAATGCGCCCATCCTGTGCCTAATTACAATCTTGTAAACAAGCGCCACGTAGGCGAAAGAAGCCTCCACTATTTTAACTTTGATCCGAACCTTAAAACATGTGTGTAATGAATGTCTAAAGCTATAATACTTGACATAAATGATGTTAAGCATGAGATCATCTAATGGTTATATAAAACACAGAGTTGTTAAATTTTATAATAGTTTGCAGAATATAAGAACGTTGTAGATCGCGTATCTATAGACTTTAAATATGTGTCGAACACATAGTGAGTCAAGTGTGTGAGAAAGATTTATGAATGTTGATATAAAGCATATGTAGCTAAGGTATACCTATACATACCTAGCTATTCTAAGAGTATAATGAGAAAGTGAAATGTATGTTCTACGAACCTAGTTAGGAAACAATGTAACACTATTATTACATTGAGAATGTATGAATTATGTGACTAATGGATGTAAATCCATGATTTTATAACTGTGTAGGAATACACGAAGTGAAGATAAGCTTTAAGCAGTTAAGTCGTAGTTCATAAACTACGAATCAGGCAAGTCTTTCAGTTCTTATTTGATATATGAATTTGATAACTGTTAGTTGAGCTATATTATGCTATGCAAATGTTGATGTATATACATGAAATGCATATGAAATATGTATGGAATTTGAAAGTTGATATTTGATGATATACTTGTGAAGTAAATCTCTATGCCTGTTATGTGAGAAGTAACATGCGTAGTAAATATTAACTGATTATGAATGCATGAAATGAATATGCTATTATATGCTATGTACGCATGAAAACTATTAGAATTGTTGGTCATCGAGCTCACCCTTGCAAATAACCACTTTTGCAAAGTTAAGGATACATCAGTAAAGGTTACGCATTACTACTGGTGATAAAGTCTAATAAAGTATCGAAGGAGATTGATTTATTATTTAACTAAATGCTCTTGAACCATGTTTAGGTTCTAGTAGATGTACATGATAGTAGTTTATAATGTGTAATATCTATTAAGTTGTACTATGTGATACATAGAGAAATTCAAATCGAGATGTAAAGATTTATACGAAAAAATTAAATAAAGTGAATCATAGAATAATTTTTTCGTGGATTTGTAATTGATTCGAGTTAAGATATCAATAAAAGATTTATTTTTCAAAGGAGATTGAAAAAGTTTAAATTATTTCGCATATTTGTATAACATCTAATGTGATGTAAAATAGGAATAGTAAATGAACAAGATTAGAAACATATAAAAGTTTGGGGGTCATTACACAGATCCTGGAAATAGAAAGAATTTATATTCTAAATTATAATAAGTAAAGTTATATTCATTAAGTTATGAATACAAAATATAAATAGTTTGATGATAGTAGTATCGTGGCGGACCGGATCTGAGGTTCGAAGGGACCCGGATTTGGGGGCGTTACAGAATTAGCCCTTCGTTTTGCATGCACAAGATGCTGATGGAAGATGATGCAAAACCGACAGTGGAGCAACAACGTCGACTCAACCTGATTATGAAGGAAGTGGTGAAGAAGGAAATTTTGAAGTGGTTGGATGCCGGAATCATCTACCCGATTTACGACGAAGAAATCGGTTTAATAGTCCCATTCAAAGGTACGCCGAAAAATGGAGGAATGACTGTGGTGCAAAATGAGGATAACGAGTTAATACCGACAAGAACAGTGACATGTTGGAGGGTTTGCATGGATTATAGGAAGTTGAACAAGGCAACCCAAAAAGATCATTTCTCGCTGCCCTTTATTGATCAAATGTTGGACAGATTGGCGGGACATGAATATTAATGTTTATTGGATGGCTACTCGGGCTATAACCAGATAGTCATCGCTCTTGAGGATCAAGAAAATATGATATTTATGTGCCCTTATGGCACATTTGCGTTCAGGAGGATGTCATTCGGGTTATGCAATGCACCTGCAACCTTCCAACGGTGTATAATGGCTATTTTCTTAGACATGGTGGAGAAAAATGTTGAAGTCTTCATGGACGACTTTTCTGTCTATGGGGATAACTTTGATGCTTGCCTAGTGAATTTGGTAATGGTGTTACAGCGATGCAAGGACACAAACCTCGTGCTTAATTGGGAAAAATGCCACTTCATGGTTGAAGAGGGCATAATTTTGGGCCACAAGGTATCGACTCAAGGATTGGAGGTTGACAAAGCAAATCTGGAAACAATCGAGAAACTGCCTCCACCGAGCTCAGTTAAGGGTATTAGAAGTTTTCTAGGACATGCTGGGTTCTACAGGAGGTTCATAAAGGACTTTTCTAAAATTGCAAAACCCTTATGCAGTCTTTTAGAGAAGGATACTATTTTTAGTTTTGATGAGGAATGCAAGTCAGAGTTTGAATTATTGAAGAAGAAATTGACTACAGCCCCAGTGATCGTCGCACCGAATTGGAATAAGCCGTTCGAGCTGATGTGTGATGTAAGTAACTATGCAGTTGGGGCTGTTTTAGGTCAACGCCGAGATAAGGTGTTTCACGCCATATACTATGCAAGCAAAACACTCACGGAGACTCAAATGAACTATACAACCACGGAAAAGAAATTGGTTGGTGTAGTGTATGCGTTCGACAAATTCCAGGCATACTTGATCGGGACTAAGGTGATAGTCTACACGGTCCATTCGGCGATTCTGTACCTAATTGCGAAAAAAGATGCTAAGCCATGCCTTATCTGATGGATTATCCTACTTTAAGAGTTTGACTTAGAAATAAAGGATAGAAAGGGGACGGAGAATCAAGTAGCCGATCACTTGTCTAGGCTGGAAAACCAAGGGAAAGCGAAAGAAGATAGGTGTAAAATTAACAAATCATTCCCGGATGAGCAATTATTTGGGATTTCTGTAGAATTTCCTTGGTATGCGGATTATGCAAATTTTCTTATGAGAAACATTCTTCCACCTGATCTTACAAGACAACAAAAAAAGAAGTTTCTTCGTGATGTAAAGTGGTACATGTGGGACGAACCGTATTTGTTCAAGCACTGCGCTGACAAAATGATTAAAAGGTGCGTGCCCTACACTGAAGTGAAGAATATTTTGCATGAGTGTCATTCATCTACGTATGGCGGTCATTATGGTAGTGAGAGGACAACAGCAAAGGTGCTGCAAGCCAGGTTCTATTGGCCTACACTATTCAAGGACGCTTACCATTTTGTCAAAACATGTGATAGGTGTCAAGGGCAACATTTTGAAAAGGAATGAGATGCCTCTACAAATGATTCTCGAAGTTGAAATTTTTGATGTATGGGGCATCGATTTCATGGGGAAATTCCCATTGTCTCTGAATAATTAGTATATTCTACTCGCAGTGGATTACGTATCGATGTGGGTTGAAGCTGCAACACTACCATCAAAAGATGCCAAGGTGGTCCTCAAATTCCTACAGAAAAACATTTTCACGAGGTTTGGTACGCCAAGAGCAATAATCAGTGACGAAGGTAGTCACTTCTGCAATAAGTCCTTCACAACTCTTTTGGCACGGTATAGGGTCAACCACAAGGTAGCGACAGCGTATCACCCCAAACAAGTGGGCAGGCTAAGGTGTCAAACAGGGAAGTCAAGAAAATATTGGAGAAAGTAGTGAATCCGAGTCGAAAGGATTGGTCAGTTCAGTTGGACGATGCATTATGGGCATACGGGACTGCGTACAAGACACCGATCGGGATGTCACCATATCAATTCATCGTATGTAAAGGCATGTCATTTACCAGTCGAGCTACAGCATAAGGCCTATTCGGCGGTTCAAAAACTCAATTTTGATCAAGCAGCTGTAGGAAAAAAGAGACTACTTCAACTGAATGAGCTTGATGAATTTTGCCTTCACGCCTATGAGAACTCCAAACTATACAAAGAAAAGGTAAAAAGATGGCACGACTAGAAAATTATGCATCAAACATTCGAGCCAGGTCAATCAGTCCTCTTAATCAACTCACGACTGCGATTGTTCCGAGGAAAGCTCAAGTCGAGATGGTCGGGACCATTTACTATAAAGCGGGTATTCTCTCATGGCGCCGTTGAACTCTATAGTCGCAATCCATTAGAAACGTTCAAAGTCAACGGTCATCAGTTAAAGCACTATTGGGGTTGCGAGGCCAACACCGATGTCATCGTTATCACATTGGCCGACACACCATGAACATGAAGTAGTTAGGCTAAAAGACTTAAAATCAAGCGCTAATTGGGAGGCAACCCAATCTTTAGTTTATTTATCGTATTTTTCATTCATTATTGTTAAAATATAGTTTTTATTAAATTACTAGGTAGTAGCATACAATAAAAGTCTTGTTAATCTCTCCATAATACATTATGTTATCAACAATCCACTAATGCTCATGTTTTATATCTTGCAGGATGGAAAAAGGATCATTGAGTGAGTTACAAGGAAGCAAAGTTGAGAAATAGAGGAATTTGGCAGAAGACATGACCGCCGGGACGGGCCCAAACAGCCTTATACCCCCCGCCGGGGCGGGGGTCCCTTACTTCGAATTACAGTAGCCATGCCCGCCGAGGCGGGCTTTCTAAGCTTAGAACCCCCCGTTGGGGCCAGGGTCCTGGAATTCAATTGATTGGTCGACAATTATATGTGTTAGACTCCTCAACTTCTACAACTTCTACAACTTCCACTTCAATTATTCTACATCTACCATAACTCTAACCACCACCCACTACCACCACTTTTACTCCCCACTACCTCCATTACTCCATTAATTCCCCCACCTCTTCACTCCACCAATAGAATTCACTCTACCACCTCTATATATTACCACATCTACTACCATGTTTCTCACATCAATTGAAGTGGGCATTCATAGAGAATACTTGAGAGCTAGAGAGGGTCAAATTGAAAAGTTTGGGGGAGAGCTAAGGAAACACAAGCAAGAGAGAGAACATGGCTTCACAACTTACATCAAAACACCATAGGGGAGAGAGTTCAAGGCCCTCACAACCAACCCGGACCTTTTATCGCCGAAATTTTGTGAGTGCCACCGACGCCGACCGGTATGAGTACATGCTCACCAAAGCCCTTACACCGGAGCGGGGGTTGGCACCAGATCCTAGTGATGGGGAGATGATGCCTCAAATCTATCAGAAGGGGTGGACTAAATTCACCGAAGAGCCGGAACCCACTGTGGTCAACATTGTTAAGGAATTTTATCTAAACGCTGAGGATAAAGCTCCATTTAACGCGTTTGTGAGGGGTCATTTGGTTCCGTTAAGTGCCGATGTAATAAACACCTACTATCAATTGCGGGTACCTCGCCAATGCCAATATGCTCAACTACGTGATTTTGATTCGGGCTATGATGCAATACTCAAGGAGATGACTAAGCTGGGAACAAATTGGATCAAAGGCCGAAAGGGTGGTACAGTGTTCCACAATAAGGACCTTAGCCGGTATGGCAAAATTTGGTACGCATTCCTATGCGCTAAACTATATCCGTCCCAACACACCTCGGACGTGACCAAAGAGAAGGCGTTACTGATGTACGCAATTGTGCAATATTTCATCATCGATGTCGGGGCCATTATCTGTTTCTCCATTCGCCGGTGTTTACGTGGAAATTTTTTGGGCGGCTTGCCACACCCAGCACTCATATGTGGGTTGTGTCGCCAAGCAGGGGTGAGATGGTCCAACGATGAGCCCACACAGATGCCGCTTGTGTTGCTAGACTCTAGAATGATAGCGCGGTATTCTGTATGGGCAGGAGGTGATTCACATCCTCGTGGACTAGGCTTTATTTTTCCATCGGCTTCGGAGGATGAAGTTAATGCTAAAGACACATCAGAGGATGAGGATGAAGCAATGGGAGAGCAAGGAGTCGAGCAGGTACCGCAGACCAAGGAAATATCCAGTCCTCAGTTTCTTGATTTTCAAAATCAAATGAATGCGCACAATAAGGCAGCACATCGGGAGATGCGGTGACTCGCATTGAGGCAAGATCACATGTTTGATGCTATGAAAACTTCTTTCACCTCACTCAACACAACTCTTCAGAGCTTCAACCTGGCGGCCCAAATAAATGTCAATTTCCACTAACACTAATAATCCCAACACAATGGAAATATCAATTTCATCTTTAATCAACATGAACTTATTCATCATTAATATTATAACTCACAATATTTAACAACCAGATCATTCCCAGGAAAGGGGGGGCTTTTCGATAAGGATTTCTTCCTATTGGCGCGCAATTAGGTGACCAAACCCCTTTCCTCGACAGAACTTTCTAAACATCGTCAATAATGCAAATAATAATATGAATAACTTTGTCATCTCAATTATTGATTTAATAATATAAAATATTATGCAGATGATACTATGACAATAATTGAATCAATAATATGAGAGATATTATGCAGCAATTACTGTAGCAGTAATTGAGTATAATTGAGTGACTTCTCACGTAAGAATCAATAATCAATACCGTGTGCTACTATGCAACCACGCGTATTACTGTATTTTTACCACCGGGTATTTCAACAATCTAACGGTAAAATTTTTTCCGTTATTTTCATAAAAAGATATTTCTGTCGTTTTCTCATTCCGACAGTAATTCCGTTGTGGGGTCCACCAATGATTGTTTCGTCGTACGAATATTCCCTGATAAAATGAATATTACCCGATTAATCAAATATTTTATAACAACTTGCTTACTTTGTAACATTTATAAATATTACCCACAACTATAACATTATATCAAATCCACACCATTATATTCAAAAATATATTTCGAGAAAAATTAATCTTTATTCATAAAAGTTGGGGTCTTACAACCTCCCCTTCTTATGAAATTTTGCCCTCAAAATTAGGGTACGTACATGGTATGTCAAAGAGGTGAGGATACCTTGATTTCATTTCAGATTCTAACTCCTAGGTCATTTCCTCCACATCGTGGTTTCTCCATAAAACTTTGACTTGAGGTATAACCTTGGAGCGTAGAATATGGTCCTTCTTATCCAAGATTTTAACAGGTACCTCTTCATAAGTTAAATCTTCCGATATCTCATCTAGTTTTAATTAAATAATATGGTTCGAGTCTTCCGCATATTTACGTAACATCGATACGTGAAAAACATTACGACATACTTGGCGGTATAGCGAGTCTATAGGCCACAATTCCTACTCGATCGAGGATTTCAAATAGACCAATAAATTGAGGGTTGAGATTTCATCTCTTCATCGATTCTTGCTTTTGGAATAACGACTTCTTGCACCTTCTTCTTTATATTCATCAGCTCCAGGTGTATAGCTTAAGTGGCTTTAACTTTATTGATTAAAGTCGGTTCTACTCGTATATTTAATATCATTACATGGGTCCCTAGAGTTTTTAACTCTATCTCCATCATTTGTAAGTCATACAAAATGGGCATTTGCATTGACAATATCACACTCGTACCCGCATATGATCTTCTACTCAATCTGTCAGCTACTATGTTCACTTTTCCAGGATGGTATTGAATGGTGTGATCGTAATCTTTCAACAGCTCGAGCCAACGTCGTTGCCGCATGTTTAGTCCCTTTTGGGTGAAGAAATATTTGATACTTTTATGATCTGTATAGATCTCCACTTTTTTCCCATGCAGGTAATGCCTCTAGATTTTAAGCACGAAAACGACAGCTGCCAACTCTAGATCATGAGTAGGATAATTCCTCTCATATTCTTTGAGTTTTTGTGAGGCATAGGCTATGACTTTCCTATGTTGCATGAGAACAGATGCTAAACCTTTGCCTAAAGCATCGCTGTATATGACAAATTCCTCCGAACCAGATGGTATTGTCAGCACAGGTGCTGAAATAAGTCTCCTCTTGAGTTCTTGAAAACTCTTCTCACATTCCTCGCTCCAACTGAGTTTTGTATCTTTTTGAGTCAACTGAGGTAATGGAGTAGAGATTCGAGAAAACCCTTCTACGAATCTTCGATAATAACCAGCTAAGCTGAGAAAGCTACATACTTCGGTCACGGACTTAGGTTGCTCCCAGCTTGATGAATTCAACCTCCTTCATGTGACGAATACTTTCAGGAAAGTACTTGTCGCTGAACTATTCTCAGAACTTCTTCCAAGACATGTTCAGTGCGGCAGGTTGAGTACGCTTTACAGATTCCCACCAATGATTTGCCTCTTCACGCAACATAAAGGTGGCGAAGGGAACCTTTCTCTCCTCTGAGCATTCCAAGACATCAAATATCTTGGTGATCTGCTTTATCCAAGTCTCTGCCTTAAGTAGTTCTGGCTTTCCCAAAAACTCCGGTGGTCCCAGCTCCTTGAACTACTTAGCGGTGATCAGCCATGAGTTACCAATGTTTCCACCTGCATTTTGAACAAGAGTCTCTCTCGTTTGGTTTTGCATAAATTCTAAAAAGTTTCTAAACATACCATCGTTTGTCATTTGGTCGGTGTTGTTGTTTACACGAGGATTATTGCCTTCCTGATGCACATTATCCTGGTTATTAATCATCGGTGACTCAACAGTCTCATGTGCTTCATTGCTTATCTCAACATTTTCAAATGCCATTTTCAAACACGGTCACAAAACAAGGGTTAATTGACATACAACATATTATCCCTATACTCTGACTGACCAATTAAATAACAAATAACTTAGGTAGGTCATACTAGCGAAGGATTACCCGTCTCTCCCCTCCTAGTTCTAGTCTCACATCTCAGCCAGGGATCATATCTCTAAGCTTTGATACCAACTGTGACGCCCCCAAAATAGGTATACATCACCCATCCTGGGTCGCCAAATACATGGTACTGAATACAAATACAAACTTAATTATACAACATGAGCTGAGATTTTTTACACGAATATTGTCTCATAGACAATATCCAAACTCAAATTCAATCCTCATTACATTTATTATCACACTAAATAGTGACGACTACTAAAACAACTATCTCGGACCATCACTTCGTTCCCCGACTAGTCCCGACTACGTTCTCATTTCCTAAAGAGAACAATGAAAGAAAAAGGGTGAGCTCAACTAGCCCAGTAAGAAATATTATGGCTAAGATAATGCATAATATATTATCGTTAGCCTTTAACTGTGTTAAACTGATAAAATACAATAAACATCAAGTTTTAGATCAACAACTGCAGCGGAAATAGCGATCCATTAGAAGATTCAAGTAGAGCATGATATCTACTATCTTCTATGATTTAAAATTTTATCATCAATTTTATCGCTGAGACTCGGCTTAATAAATAATCCACATCACTAAATTATCCATGTACTACGGGCAAAGGATATTCATTAGTATCACAACCATGAATTATCCATGCACTACGGATTAAGGATATTCGTGTTTTCACTAATGGTCATGATCATGCCAAACAACAATTCATCTTTGTACCCTTCGGAAAAGAAAACGCATGGTTATGATCATACCAACATCTGTCCATCAATGCACTACAGGACAATGAGGACTTTTACCACATCATTTGTAACATTACGGGTGATGATTATACCGAATAATCCTTGGTCATAATTATACCAATCAACAGTCCATCTACGCACTACGCCCAAAGATGACCTTCATCACAATATAAGCATGAGGATGATGACAATGATATAAGAATTCAATTAAATGAAAGCAAGGATAAATTTTAAAGATTTATAATTTAATTTATCTATAATTCAAAAATATTCAAATTGTTAACATGATACTGCTTTGTGGAGTAAAATTCAAGGATAATATTGTATCAAAAATGATTTGGACCGAAAAGAAATCAATTTTTGTTATGAACAGTACTACGGGTGAATAGTACCCCGTGAATAGTATCCCATGAATAATACTTCGAGAATAGTACTCTGTGAATAGTATTTTATGAATAGTACCCCGTGAATAGTACTTTGTGAATAGTATTTCGTGAACAGTACTCCAACATGAAAAGCTTAAACTTTTACAAGAATGTTCAGAAAAATATCCTTGTGAAACGATACTAGATGAAGCGCAAATTTCAAGGATATTCTACTAATTTCACGGAGTATAGAAGCAATACTTTAACAGAATGAGTGTAGAATTAGGAATACGAAACGAAATAATATTACTAACATACTACAGAGTATGGAAGAAAATATTATTTATTACGAATAGTGAAAAAAAATAATATCCCTTACCTTAGAAGAAGATTGGATACTGGAATAGCGAAGTAGCAGAATACTCTTCTTTTTTCTCTCTATAGCTTTTCTCTGTATAGATTCTCTCTCTATAATTGCTCTTGTGAGTGTTAGTGAATTGGTGAGAATGAATGAAGAATGAGTTTCTATTTATAGGAAAACATAGTTTCGATAATTGAACGTTTTTTGGCTCGAATTATTACAGTATAGTACCTTCATCTTTTCCTCCATTTTTAATTTAGTCCTACAAGTATTATCAAACTTTCACCATCTCCCCTAATAGTACATGCATGTGAATCAATAGTACATTCATGTGAATCAATAGTTCCATTCATGTGAACAAATAGTTAGATGCATATGAACTAATACCAATTAATTGCTCGTTTATCCGATTAATTACCCGATTGGTCAATATAACCTCCAGAAATTAATTATTATCGAAATAAATGTTGATTTCCACTAATACTAATAATCCCAACACAATGAAAATATCAATTTCATCTTTAACCAACACGAACTTATTCATCATTAATATTATAACTCACAATATTTAACAACCAGATCATTCCCAGGAAAGAGGGGGCTTTCCGATAAGGATTTTTCCCTATTGGCGCGTAATTAGGTGACCAAACCCCTTTTTTGGACATAACTTTCTAGACATCGTCAATAATGCAAATAATAATATGAATAACTTTGTCATCTCAATTATTGATTTAATAATATAAAATATTATGCAACGATATTTACGATAATAATTGCATCAATAATATGAGAGATATTATGCAAAGAATTATCGTAGCAATAATTGAGTATAACTGAGTGAATTCTCACATAAGCATCAATAATCAATACCGTGTGCTACTATGCAACAACGCGTATTACTGTACTTTTATTACCGATTATTTAATGACAACTTGCTTACTTTGAAAATTTTTCACATATCACCCTTAACGTTTAACCTTTTATCAATTTAACCATGATAAATTATTAAAGTTAAAGTTAGAAATAGCCAGATTGAGGCAAATCTAGCCTGCAGACTGAACGATTAAATATATACATTATGAAAGCGATTAAAGTAGATATTTACATAAAAGCGGTAAATATATATATAAGTACATACATATATTGACGATCAACTGCACGAAGTATACTCCAGGTAGGACTTTGAAATGTAAATATATATATATACATATATATATATATAAGTAGTAAAATGCCACGAAGTAAGCTCCAAGCCAGATAGAAATGTAAATATATTACGCCCTTAAAGAGCATTCTTTTTCAAAAAGCCTTGTTTTTTATATCTCTCTCCTCCCTATGTTCACCCAGCTCTCAAACTAGAAGCAAGCCGTATTTTTAAGGCTCTCCCCTTGCTACACTACCCTTGATCTCCATATCTTCTCCAAATCTTCTACAAATCGAAGAGAGACACAAAAATTCAAAGTCAAAGCCCTCAGTTCGTAACCCTTGATCCACTCTAGAAATTTGAAGCCCATATCATGCTCTCACAAGCCCTAGGTTCAGAACATCGAGTTCTGAACTTCTCCGAGTTCTTATGGCCCTCAGTTTGTGACCCTTGACAAAACTTCTCCAAATTCCTCAGTTAATGTGTTCCTTGATCCCCTTAGTTTGTGACCCTTGAAAATTGGATTCTTCACAAATTGGAGAAGCCCTCAGTGTAGCTCAGAGTAACGCCCTCAAAGCCTTTTACCTTCTTCTTCATTCCTATTTTTTTAAATTTAGGCTTTTTTTATTGTTAATAGAACAACTTAGTGTGCATTATATTATACTCTGACAAGCAGAGATATAGACTCAGATATGGACACAATGTGATTATTACTCTCCCTTTGCTATATAGGTTCTTGATAAACTTAAAGAAAGTCATTTTTACAAGGTTTATTTTCAAGCTTTAATGAGCATCCATGAATTTCCAGATAATGGTCATAATTGAAAGATTCTATATTTTTAAATTATGCACGAATTGTGAAAATGTTTGATAACTTTGATAATATACATGAAGTATCAGTGCCCGAGAAATATAACTGATATGTACAAGTCATTGTCCAAGAAGTATTTATGTTTCTAGATTATATTAATTTGGATAGCATTCATCATAAGCCATTTTTTCGAAAAAGATATAATAGATACTGAGCATATTGAAAACTAATTTGAAAACTCAGCTGTATGATATACCTGAATATTCTCTTTCCTGTGTGGACATATTGATAACTAATTTGTGTCTGTTTTTGGATTAGTGTGAAATACATAAGATTCCTCGAATTACTACTCTGGTTAAATTCTTCCTAGAAGATAATAAAGTAGTTGGCATAAAGATTTCCTTTTTTGTTTTGCATGGTATGTGTCTGTGAAAAGAATCAAGCTTTATTTTGTAAGTCTAACTATCTTTTTGTAAATTTCTGTTTGTCCAGGTGTAAATATAATGGATGACATGTACCATGAAATAGGGAGTTGCGGGGATAATGTGGAAATGAATTTGGAAATAGAAATGGATGGGGATGACTCGAGTGGAGAGGGGTTGAATGTGAACAATACTAATACTATTGTCTACTATCCTCAAGTATTAGATGAGTTTACGCCTAAGCTTGGTCAAGAATTTCAAACATTAGATGATATTCACACGTTTTATAATACATATGCAGTGCATGCTGGATTTAGTGTACAAAAGTTTAATGAGAAAAAAAGGGCGGGTAGCGATGAGATTTATAAGAAGGAGTACGTGTGTTCTAAGCAAGGAAAGGGCAAACTATAAGCCGATGTGGTTGTAAAAAGAAAACGTGGATCTACAAAAGAAGGTTGTGGTGCAAAACTGATAGTGGTAAAAAGAAATGACTTGTACATAATTACTAAAATTGAGGAGAGTCATTGTCAACCCCACATAAGAGGCATTTGTTACGATTGCATCGTAATGTGTCAATTGCCCAAAAATCTTTATCTCCGCAACTTGGCACAATGAATATACCACAATACAAACAATATAATTTTCTTGCAGTGCAGGTGGGTGGTTTTGAAAATATTGGTTGCACGTAACGAGATTTGTATAACTTTGAAAGAGACAAGCACAATGACTTGAAGGGACATGATGGGGATATGTTGAATGAGTACTTACAATTAGAACAATAAAAGAATCCTTCATTCACTTTCACAATTGACACAAATGATGAAAATCAGATCACTCAATATTTTTGGGCCGATGCCACTTCTAGACGGGCTTATAGATTTTATGGTGATGTTGTCATTTTTGATACCACGTACAATACTAATCGTTATGGAATGATATTTGTAACACTAATGGGGGTTAATAATCATGGTCAAACTTCTGTATTTGGTTGCGCTTTCTTAAGTGATGAGACCATATCTAGTTTTGAATGGCTTTTCAAGTGTTTTTTGGAAGCAATGCCATGCGATGAACCTAAGATGATTATCACCGATCAAGATCCGGTTATGACAAATGCCATTTCACAGATTCCTCGTAATACATTTCATAGGTATTGTAGTTGGCACATATTGACCAAATTTTTAGAGAAGATTAACTCAGTAAAATATAGTGCTTATTATAAAGAGTTTTCGGATTACATTTGGAATTCGAAGACTGCGGAAGATTTTGACTCTACTTGGGTAGCTTTAATGGAGAAAAGTGGTTCGAATGCTAATAAATGGCTACAATCAATGTATGACATCCGTTGTAGATGGGTACCCGCACATGTGAATCATGTTTTCTCAGTCGGCATGTCAATTAGCCAACGAGCGGAGATTTGTCATTCATTTTTTAAAAAGTTTGTTTCTAAAAGGAATTCTTTAGTGGATTTTATGATTCAATTTGGTTAGGGCCTTCAGCATCAACGACACAATGAGTTAGTTTCGGATAAAAAAGATTTGGTTGAGAGGCCGAGAATGAAATATCGTCATGACTTCTTAGTTCAAATGATTGAAATTTATACACACTCTATATATTATAAATTTGAAGAAGAGTTGTGTGAGAGCTTGAATTATAGGTTTGAACTTATAACGGAGGATGTCAATCACCGTGTATATAAGATTTACCGAAGGAATGTCAACAAGTTTAAAGTAAGAGAAATTCAGTATGACAACTCTTTGGATTATGCAACATGTACTTGCAAAAAGTTTGAGAGGTTGGGAATCCTATGTCGGCATGTGATAGCTTATTTGCATAAATATCATGATCTTGACAAATTGCCTACAAAATATATTTTAAAAAGGTGGACAAAAGGAGCAAAATCAAGTGGTGTAGTTGATGATAATGGTGTGGAGATAAAAGATGACAAGCCATACTTACTCTTGCGGAGTCAATTGATTCAGCAATCTCTAAAGATGATTGATAGTGCTCTCACAAATGAAGAAGCCACAAATGTATTAAAGGAATGTTTCAATAGAGATTATGAAATGATAAAGCAAATAATTGGGAATAATGGTTCCAAATGAGACAATGAAATGGAGTCTAGTGGAATGAGTGCATCCAAGTTAGTTAACATGATTGGGACTTTTGAACATAATTACATTGAGCAAAATCAAGTACGTGCAAATGGGCGTGGCAAAAGACTTAAGGGTGGCAAAGAAAGGGCTTTGGGGAAAATAAAAAATCCCAAAGGGAGACGTCATGGATGTAGCCAACTTGGTGTCACACACGACAAAAGAAACTGTCCGGTGCTTAATAATCGGTAAACATTCATACTTGTTGCTACTTTGATATTTGTTTACAATTTACTTTGCTATTAATTTAAATTTGACTTTGCTATTTGTGAAAAATGTAGAATTGGAGAATCAAATGTTGATGCTACTCAGGATCCAAGTGTAGAGGATGAATGTGATTCACCCACAGGTGGAACTGAGATTGCTATAACAATACTTGTATAACAGACTTTGCTATTAATTTGGATTTTTTTTGTATAGAGGGTCCTTCAGAATTGCAGTAATCACGTAGTTGTGCCTTTCATGGTGTCTCACTTAAAGACATTCTTTTCCCATATTGCTCATCTGTTGTA
Organism: Panax quinquefolius; assembly: GCA_020205615.1. Taxonomy (NCBI): domain Eukaryota; kingdom Viridiplantae; phylum Streptophyta; class Magnoliopsida; order Apiales; family Araliaceae; genus Panax; species Panax quinquefolius. The sequence goes on from CM035153.1 coordinate 116,125,099, forward strand.
TTTTGATGGTTGGCACAAACTAATCTAGTTGATTTGAATGGAGATGCCTTAGGGTATTTATAGGTAAGAAATCTTGTTGTACTATTTATAGATTTTCTTGATGCATTTGTATATAAACCTTTTAAGATTTTGGAAATTGATAATGTGGGCTTAAAACATTAGATGGTTTATAGCCTGACTAGGTACTTGTTGCAATTTTATATTACAGTGAACAAATTTGTTGTTTTTTATTTGCAGATGTAGTATCTCACATTCGAGATCCCTTTGATGAATGTCAGTCCAATGTTAAGCTGGGGTTACTGGCCAACTTAATTTTAATGGAGCCTGTGATGCAAATTTTTATCATCTGTAATGTAACAGTACTATATGAAATATATGCAGTATTAGTTGCAACAGGTGTCCAGCCATACAAACTATAGAAAGAGAATGTTTGTATCTTTATTGTATTAAATAAATATTTTACTTTTGTTCTTATGGATTTGCAAGGATGGCCAATGACATACTTTGTCCTCAAGTGTTCTCATGGACAAAAATGTGTGCGTAGAGTTTGGCTACCTACCTTGACTTTGGAAACTATTTAGTCAGATAATCAAAGGAGACATGGCACAACACAAGTTTTCACTTTTCATTTATCTACACACTCTGAACAAAATCATCAATGGCAGGTTCATTGCACAGAAAGAGTTCATCTTGGCACTATAACGTGAAGTTAGCAAAATCATAAAAGTTGATAAGTTTTGACACAAAAAGAAAAATATACTCTCTATTTTAGGCTTTTAGTAAAACTTTGTTAAAAAGTTTGCAATAATTACCATTGTTCTAAGTAAACTTAATTATGTTCGTATCAATTTTGAATGATATGGTTTTAGGATTTACATTTTTAGGTATGGAAGGAGCATATATCTTGCAAAAAAACTCATAAACCGTACGATAATAAAATCATGTGCAGTATTTTAGCATGTGCAGTATTATTTCATATGTGCAGTATTAAATCATGTAGATTTAATGTGCAGTATTACATTTCTAGATTTTAACACAGGGTATAAACATAAAATAGAACATATCAGGCTTAAATCATCTAGGCTCAATGGACAAATTGGATGGTTTGTCTTCAAGATGTGGATGATTAACTTCCTTGCTCAATTTGGTTGTCCACTATACGAGGAAAACCAAGTAATAACTCACAAAATAGAACAAAACAGAACAAATTTGTGCTTTTTTTCCACCTCCAAACTATGCTAATCATTAATCTAATGTCAATCTAGAAGCATTAATCCACCTCCAAACTATTTAAAAGCATATGCCTGAGTTAAAAACAGAACTCAAATCATAAATTACAAATTATTGAACTAATATCTTTGCTTCATTACAATCAAATCTTTACATCTCCAAAATTATAATTACAAATTTTTCCTATTTAAGCATCATCTTGGACAGAGATGGATCCAAAGAAATTCCAAAGTATCAAAATCAAGGAAACCCATATGATTATCAAGTAAATCCTACGTTTACGTCTAACATTTTGAACTTCATTTTCAATAGCCCTCAACTTCCTCAACAAACCAGGAATCACTTGAATGACTCTCGGCTGCATCGGAGGATCATACCACATGAAATATCCGCAACCATGACGTTGTCAAAAAAGAATTTTTTTTGAGAATAAACTTCATATCTAAGGAAATTGAATATAAATTACTTACTCTTGCAGTTTGACATCCATAAAATCGACGACCAAAATTCAAATCAGTCCAAGAAGTTATCAACATAGCCGGGTGATGACAATGACAGTGGTTAACTGCAGTCATTTAAGTTGACTCTTTCCGGTGTTGGGATGTGGTGCATGCAACATAATCAAAATAAATCAATTGAACAAACAAAAGAATACATACTTGAAATATACATCGCAATGAATCATCTGCAGATTTAGCATCACTGATAGAGATTTATCTCAAAACTGTTATTATCTCAAAATACCTTTGTTTCCAGGAAGTTGTTATTATCTCAAAACGGGAGCATAACAGTTCACACTGGTATATACTATGCATTGTTAGGGAGCAAGATGCAAGTTCACACTGGTTCACACTTGTTTGGTCTTTTGACATGCAAAGTTCGGGAGCAAGATACAAGTTCAAATCCATCCTAATCAGCATGACAGAACATGAGATACAAAACCAATCAACTTAGATTTAGCATTGCATCAAGTTTCACACTGGTATATACTATGTATTGTCAAATCAAGTATTACATCATCAGAATCTAAGCCCTAATAGAATTGAAAAGAGATGTTAATGGATTAAAACTAAATTGGAATACAAACATGCACTAAATAGAATACCATTAAATACGTATAACTTTTCAAAGTGTCAGCCCTTTTGAGTCTTCAAAGAGAATACGTCAAAGCAAAACTTAAAAGGTAATGCAAAGAAAGAAAGAAAACATATGGAATATAACTTCTCTTGAACATCCTCCTATATACACCAAAGTGCCTACATGAATGGAAAGCATTAATAATGAATGGAAAGCAAGAAGATGACAAACAGATGGCTTTAATTAAACAATCAAGGAAAAGCATTTAAAAAGATTACAGAGTAATATCAATGCCATTTATATTCCAACGTCATAAATACTCTAAGCAATCATCACACAAAATAAGTCAATGATTAATAACACCTACAGAAGCCCAGATAACATTAATTAACAAGCTCAATGTAATGCAAGTTACCTTAACAAATATAACAAAAGAAAAACCTATTTGCAAATTGCATTAATCTTGTCATATCACCATACTAAAAGTACCTAGAAAAGTTAATGAATGAATAAAATAATACTACAATTATAGAGTGTTTATAATGAATAATCAACACAGAAACATAATATGCGAAGGTATACATATAATCAAGAACTCAAATCCAATTGAATAATATAATACTACTACTTAAAGAGTATTCAAATCATCATTCTATCTTCTAACACAAATATTGAAAGACTATTAACAGGTAAATTAGGTAGAATAAACTCAAATTTGGCAGGACAAAATTATCAGTGTCAGTTCTTCAATCATCCTTCAAACCTTCGAAAGGGATAACTCTCAAGACTGTTAACAGGTAAATTAGGTAGAATAAACTGCTAAAGTACTAAATCGCAAGCCCTTACCTAGTCGAACTGATGAGATAAAGGAGATCGTGATTCTAGGGCACGTTGAGATTTCAAGGCTATTTAGCTCTCTCTTCTGAAGACTATAGGGCTTGGCTTTCTCTCTTGCAGCAATCGAGTTTCTAGGCCTTGGCTTGGTTTCTCTCTTACAACAATCGCGATGGAGAAGGAACTCGTTCCCTCAATTGACACACACAACCCTTGATCCGAGATTTCTAGGGCTTGGCTTTCTCTCTTGCAACAATCGCGTTTCTAGAGGGGATCAAGGGCTTCACTTTCTCTCTCTTTGATTTTCCAGGACTGGATTTTGAGGGAATCGATTTCACCACTGAGGGGTTTGTTAGAGAGAGCTCAATCTTTGTATTATGAGTATGACAAAACGAGGAGAGAGATATAAAAAACCCAACTTTTTAAAAAGGAATGCTTTTATATGTAATACTCTTTTTTTAGCGGACGCTTTCTTGATCAAAATATATATATATATATATATATATATATATATATATATATATATATAAATAAGAAATTAATACCTAAGAAAACTCAAGGCTTGATAGAAATGTGTGTGTGTGTATATATATATATATATATATATATATATATATATATATATATATATATACTATCCAATCATGTTTCAAAATTATCTATTCATTTCTTCACTTCACCCCTCTTTAGCTGATTTTAATCAGTGATTTATTTGGTCCGTCATATATATAGAACTCTGCCTTTAGCTTTTAGCGACATAATATATATAACGATGATCTAACATATAGCGACGGATCGATGATTCGAGTTCGACAATATATATATATATATATATATATATATATATATATATATATAAGCAAAAAAAGCCACAGATCAACGATTCGGTCATACCCACAAAACACGACTCTCAACGTTATTAGATATATACGTATAGAAGTAATAAAAATCGTAAAAACCTAAAAAAATCTTACAATGGGCTACCAAAAAGACTTCGGATAGCTTTTGACGCATGAAAACTCGGTTTCCACTAGTTAAACTTTAGTATGTTACAAAACACGAGCTTACAAGTTTTTAGAAAGAAGAATCACTAAATTTAGAGCACTCTAATAGGGGTTAGAGGCTGAAATGAAATGTGTTTTCTCTCATTTCTCCTTTTTTTAAAATGAGCTGCTAAGAGCTCATATGTAAAGACCAAATGGTCACGGGTCTACCCGCGACTGCCCAACCTGCTCTAGGCTATGCGGGTCTCGTCATCTCGAAGTACGTGTACTTTGGCTACGCATTGTCTACTCGAACCTTCATAACTTTCAATTTGGGCTTCCGATAAAGGAGTGTTGTACCGTTTTAGGAAGTTGTTGTCGAGAGCTACACAATGACATGGGATTAGAGGTTGTACGAAGCCGGGAATATGGGTCTCTGACTAGATCTCCAAGTCTTCAAAGTCTATCTGTTGTAATTTCTTGTGTATTTGTCACTTAGGATTTCGAGCTATAGTTCATGTGGGACACCTTCATACGTAGTATGGATTGAAATATGTTGAGACGAAGTGAATGTGGGGTTGAGGTGGGAAAATGATGATTTTGCCCCCACCGGGGTTATCTCCGGCTTTAGCGCAGATGTAGCAGTCATTGCTCATGGTTATCTTTGAGATTGGGCTGCTGTGAATGCTGAATGTCCTCAGGGTTATCTCTGAGGTGTGCTTGACCTCCCGAGGTTATCTCCGGGGTTGTAACTGAGTGTCTTGGGGTTGCCTCTGGGGTTAAAACTGTAACGCCCCAAAATCCGATTTATTTTTACATCCGGATTTCGTACGTCACGATCCCATCTTCTCCCAAACATACATCATTATATAGCTAAATATAACAACATACATCATCAAATCCCAAGTTCTAAAACCTTAAAACCTCTTTCATTCCAAATAATGATAAGTACATTATTCTTTACATCTTGTACAAATGACTTTTATCCGCCACCAAGGATACATAATCGTTCATTAAACTTTCCGGGATCCTTAAGTTCTTTCTAAAATCGTTCGCTAAAAATGTTTTTATTTAAAGCAAGTGTGAGCATTCAATTGCTCAACAAGTCATCACAGTTGAACAAACAACTTTAAGAATTCAAACATTCTTTTAAGACTTCAATAACCGAACAAAGGTTATGAAGCAGCTTGAATAATAGGAATAAATCTCGATTCCTATAATTTTAAAACATTAATCACATTTACTTTGAAGTACTTTCATTCTCTACTCTCTTTCATACACATTCTGTCTTACTAGAATCAATAGCACTGACTTAACAATAACGGTTCATGTATAAACAGAACATGCTCATATTGAACAGTTCAATCACAGAACAGTTTATATCATAGAAAAACCGAAGTGTTCACATTGTAACACAAGGCCTCATATATTCTAACATCTTGTACAAATATCACACATTTGTACATAGACAGAACTTCTCAAGTTCAACATCTGAGAAGTTTAAAAACTAGCATTCATTTAAAATATGAATGAAGTTAGGAAACTTGCCTTACGCACAGCTACAACTTATAGTTTACACTGAACTGCTCATTCCAATTCCTATGTAGCATATAAGGAAATAACACATACACCAATTAGTCATATACTTGACTTTACACATTGGTTTACTTAACTTTACTTCTTAGGGTTCATGTTCTTACAAACTAAGTTTACGTGACCAACTTGTTTTTTCTGGGTTAATCTGCCTTCATGACATACTTGAGATGTCTTTACTTAATACATTCATCATCTTTGATGATTTACATTCTTATCTTCTTCTTATAACTCTCCTAGACTCAAAGACACATCGTGTCTCTGCTAGTAGTCCATATGGTACTCTGAGTGGTTTCCCTCAAACAACCAACAAACAAGTTCCCGTCTCATCTACATTGCCAATTACAGTGAGTTAGATCGGTTTTCAGTTTTTTATATACCTTCGCTCTCTGAAGGAATTGTTTAGCCCAACTCCCATATGTCAACCATCAAAGGTTAAGATTGTACTAGAACCTAAATTCATCTTAACTTACCCAAACTATTAAACTATAATGTTCGTTAAGTTAAATACTTATTCCTTATGGCTTTCTGACAAATAAATGTCATACCTTAGGATTTATTCTTTATTGTCTAAGTCATACAGTCTTTTCTATACACAGAACGATCATTCAATATTCATTCTACGCATTTATAGTGTTAACCATTTTACATTACCTTATTCTTATCTTACAACGTTCGCTTCATTCGACTCGGAACATCATCCAAGTTATAAACATTAACTCGGCTTCTTTTACATTATACGTACTTGTCTTTAATTTAGCTTCTTCACCATTCACAGGTTTAATCATTGAACTTTATTACCCTACGGTCAAACCATACACGGGGTATAGGCTCTACCCGTTTAGTATTCGCGTACACTTAACCTCTACGACGGTTCAAGTGTTCAATGCTTACATTTCGTTCTAACATTCTCATCCGACTCACATTTGGCTTTCATTAATATTTTTACCGATCGCTACGTCTTTCTTGATAATTCATATCTTACTTAATACCTTCGTCAACGTCTAAGTTATACAACCAAGGTACACTTAGAACATTTGCTTGACGTGCATACGATTTACGAGGAACGTTTACGTATTCAACATTTACATTATATGCCTCCTAATTCTATTCAACCTTCATCCAAGGTTTTAATTACTTTCATTCATTACTCGTCCCATGAACCCCATGTTCATTATTCTTTCCTAATGTCAAAGCCATACGGTTCATTGTAAATGAATAAAAGTAATTAAAACCTTGGATGAAGGTTGAATAGAATTATACGAGATGGTTTTAAACTTGTACATCAACAACACTTATCCTACAATGGTTTTAAATTTGTCCATCAACAGCATTCTTCGCGTTTTTCGCGTGTTCTTCGCGTTCTTCATTTTTAATCGATATTTTGGATTATGATTTCACTTTTTCTTGGAATTTGATGTTATAGAACATCACTCCTTACTTATTTAACCTACTCATTCATAAAGATTCATTCGGATCACTCAAAATCCTTACGAATCTTATACTTCCTTAAGAAATTTATAAACTAAATTCCTAATTCTTATTTCTTTATTTTCTCATGATTTCAACCATATAAATTCATTCTTGACTTCATCTACTTCTTATCTTCATTAAGTTTTGTTTTTGAACATATTGAACTTAAAGAAAAGTAGAAGAAATTAGGGTTCAGATTACCGTTCTTCTTTAATCTCATTCCGTCAGATAAAGTGTTCAATTGAGCTGGCTTTTCCTCATTCCTCTCCCTCTTCTTGTCCCATCTGAACTCTCTCTCTATCTCTCAAGTGTTGGTTGAAATTTCAAACCAAACAAATTAGCTTAAGGCTTGTTTATATAGAAAACAAAAGCTTAGGGAAAATTGGTCATTTCACCCCTAACCTCCTTACTATTCAAGGCTTAGCCAACAAGTTTACTTGGCCACCACCCTTACTTGGTGGCCAAGTGGCCGCCCCACATGCCCATGGGTCTTCCCCATGGGTTGCCCCATGGGTTTTACCCATCCGGTGACCCATCGATTCGATCCACGGTTTATTTTCTTGGATCGGGCTTAATTAAATCTAACATTGGGCCTTACATTAACTTACTAGGCCTCCTCTGGGCTTGATTTCACATTCCATTGGACTTGATATAATCCAAGTCCACTTGGATTCTACAAAGTCCATGAACTCAAAGTCCATTTAGACTAATCGTATTATACGCATTACATTCTCGTATTCTCTTCGTATATAATTTGTACGATATTCGTATTCTACGTCGTACTAATCTTCATACTATACTCGTATAATAACTAGTATCATACTCATATTTCTCACGCATAATAACTCTAATTATTATACGAAATCATAAAATTCTCGGCACTCACTTTTCCCAACCCTTAGGTTTTAAGTCCGCAGGCGAAAACTTCATTTTTGCCATAACTGAAATATTATTGAATATTCCATCTCGTCTTAGAATTCTATCATTACACGTTTCTCGAAAATTCAAAATAAATCTCCGAGCAGAAACAGATTAATAGTGCATATTTCATCTTTTTCCTCGGAAATATTTTTGTTCCCGGAAATTTTTTATTTTCGTCTTGAAAATTCTTACTCGTTCAGTCTAGCTCGTAGCCAGAATCCTCCCGATTAATAATCATTCTAGGTTATAGAATGATTAATAAATGCATAGCATATAATAATATTTAATAAAAATTTATTTTATTAATTACTAATTCTTTAAACTTAAATTCTGGACAATCCGATTTTCCGGGTTGTCACACTCTTCCCTCAAAAAAAATCCATCCTCGGAATTTCTTAAAACTAAACCCTTACCCGGGTCCTCACATTCTCCCCTTCTTCAAAGAATTTCGTCCTCGAAATTTTAGCTAACCCTTCTTCTCAACTTCCCTTCAAAGGAGTTCTTATCTTTCAAACATTCCCTACCCTTCATAACTTATCAAGAATCATGAAGTGAAAGGAATAAATAGGAATATAAAGATTCCTTTAAAACATTTCATTCTTTTCTTTGAGGGGTCAAATTGACCAAGAAGTCTTACTAGTTTAACAAAAGATTTCACCGTAAACCCTTCTTACACTGGTGGGCTACAATCACAAAGAAGGTAAACCACCTCTTCCATACGTAGGTGATCAACCTATCGTATAACCCCATTTTCAGGGTATGTTCACCTCAGACTTAATCATTAGATTCCGCACCAAAACAATTTGGTTCGGCATAACTCTTCAAAGAAAGCTCAATTTTTCTTCTAATCATGACATACCATTCATCTTAGCCAAATCAAGTAGCTTAGACCATACCAATAAATTGGACATCAACTTGAAACATTCGTCTAGTCAACTCACTTGACATCGACCAATTCTTTAAATTCTTTTGCAATACATCAAAATGTTTCATGACGTCATGATACTGCACTTTTCACAGTACGTTGAGAACTTCGTCAGTTTATGACTTCGTCATTAAACATCATACCATAGCGGGTTGTTGATCCTAAGATCACTTCCAACACTAGGTTCAGTTGCATTAATAACTCCATCCTTTTACCATCTTTGCATCAAATACACTTGATGATATAAAATTCATTTTGATATTTTAAATCAATTTCTATCTAGCCGAATCAACTAGCATAGACATATCAAGAATAGTTCTTTTAAAATCCATTGGTTCCAAAAATTGAACCAATTATTTCATTTTTTAAAACGTCCACTTCAGCACGAATTCAGAAACTTTGAAATCTAGCACAGCTAGATGACTTGGAATATCCTATTCTCCATCTTCCTTCATTGTCTTACTTGCGACAATACTTAATCTTCTCTAGCACCTTCAATGCTAAGTCTACTGAAAATAACTCATTTCAGTCTAAACATTCCTATACCTTAGCACAGTCCATCAACTTACCACACATTATGAGTTCAGGAACTTTCCACAATAATACGAGTTTAAGAACTATCCCAAACAGACCATAGGCGTCCATTCGCTGAGAAGTTCAAAAACATACCATATAATTATGAGTCACGAACTTACCATAAGTATGAGTTTCAAGAACTCGCACCTACCTTATCGTTCTCTACCTATCAAGTATATACATGAGAAAAGATTCACCTTCTCGTCATATACATTTTAATAAGCGCGACCAATTCCAATGATTATCACCGTAATAAATCGAAAGGTTGTTACACCTAGCACAAACCTCTTGCCCATACAAAGGTTCATGCAACTCAATATCACATGAGTCCTCAATTGAAATTTTACAACTTCTAACTTTCTCTTTACTTAATACTGAATTTTCTTTAATTCAGATGCATCCCTTTACAACTCAATCTGAAGTTCTTCTTCCCATACTACTTCATAGTACCATTCATTCATAGCATTAGCTATAAATCATTCATCGCTTAACAAACTTCGCATGTTACTTATTTATTTACTATGATCACGTGGTGATCTTCTTATCCTTCTCTATACGATTATAGTCTTAGTTACTCATACCTAAGATTTATAACCTATCAGCTCTTATACCAACCTGTAACACCCTAAAATTTGATCTATTTTCACATCCGGGTTCCGTACGTCACGGTCCCATCTTCTTCCAAACATACATCATTATATAGCTAAATATAACAACATACATCCTCAAATCCCAGGTTCTAAAACCTTTAAACCTCTTTCATTCCAAATAATGATAATTACATTATTCTTTACATCTTCTACAATTGACTTTTATCCACCACCAAGGATACATAATCGTTCATTAAACTATTCTATAGTTTAATTCTATCATCCTATATTACAAGTCTTTGCTTGATCTTCACGCTCATTAATATAATGAATGACACTTCTTCTGGATACCGATCAGCTTGATCTTTTCGGGATCCTTAAGTTCTTTCTAACATCGTTCGCTGAAAAATGTTTTTATTTAAAGCAAGTGTGAGCATTCAATTGCTCAACAAGTCATCACAGTTGAACAAACAACTTTAAGAATTCAAACATTCTTTTAAGACTTTAATAACCGAACAAAGGTTATGAAGCAGCTTAAATAATAGGAATAAACTCGATTCCTATCATTTTAAAACATTAATCACATTTACTTTAAAGTACTTTCATTCTCTACTCTCTTTCATACACATTCTGTCTGGCTAGAATAAATAGCACAGACTTAACAATAAAGGTTCATGTATAAACAGAACATGCTCATATTGAACAGTTCAATCACAGAAAAGTTCATATCATATAAACACTGAAGTGTTCACATTGTGGCACAAGGCCTCATATATTCTAACACCTTGTACAAATATCACACATTTTCACATAGACAGAACTTCTCAAGTTCAACATCTGAGAAGTTTAGAAACTAGCATTCATTTAAAATATGAATGAAGTTAGGAAACTTGCCTTACGCACAACTACACCTTATAGTTTACGCTGAACTGCTCATTCCAATTCCTATGTAGCACATAAAGAAATAACACATACACCAATTGGTCATATACTTGACTTTATGCATTGGTTTACTTAACTTTACTTCTTAGGGTTCATGTTCTTACAAACTAAGTTTACATGACCAACTTCCTTTACCGGTTAATGGCTTCATGACATACGGAGATGTCTTACTTAATACGTTCATCATCTTTGATGATTTACATTCTTATCTTCTTCTTATAACTCTCCTAGGACTCAACACACATCGTGTCTCTGCTAGTAGTCCATATGGTACTCTGAGTGGTTTCCCACAAACAACTAACAAACAAGTTCCCGTCTCATCTACACTGCCCATAACAGTGAGTTAGATCGGTTGCCAATTTTGTATATACCTTCTCTCTCTGAAGGAATTGTTTAGCCCGGCTCCCATATGTTAACCATCAAAGGTTACGATTGTACTAGAACCTAAATTCATCTTAACTTACCCAGACTATTAAACTATAATGTTCGTTAAGTCAAATTCTTATTCCTTATGGTTTTCTGACAAATAAATGTCATACCTTAGGATTTATTCTTTATCGTCTAAGTCATACAGTCTTTTCTATACTCAGAACGATCATTCAATATTTATTCTACACATTTATAGCGTTAACCATTTTACATTACCTTATACTTATCTTACAACATTTGATTAACTCGGCTTCTTTTAACATTATACGTACTTATCTTTAATTTAGCTTCTTCACCATTCACAGGTTTATTCATTGAACTTTATTACCCTACGGTCAAACCATACACGGGGTGTAGGCTCTACCCATTTAGTATTCGCGTACACTTAACCTCTACTACGGTTCAAGTGTTCAATGCTTACATTTCGTTCTAACATTCTCATCCGACTCACATTTGGCTTTCATTAATATTTTTACCGATCGCTACGACTTTCTTGATAATTCATATCTTACTTAATACCTTCGTCAACGTCTAAGTTATACAACCAATGTACACTTAGAACATTCGCTTGATGTGCATACGATTTATGAGGATCGTTTACATATTCAACATTTATGTTACTTGCCTCCTAATTCTATTCAACCTTCATCCAAAGTTTTAATTACTTTCATTCATTACTCATCCCCTGAACCCCATGTTCATTATTCTTTCCTAATGTCAAAGTTATACGGTTCGTTGTATGCTAAGACCGATCGTTCATCACAAAAAAGTTGTGTTCACAACGTCTAAACGCTTTACATTCATATCTCATGACCATGACATAACATCAAAATGTTATTCATTACCCTAATCAATCAACGTTTAAGGAATCACAATTATAGCAATCCCTCACGTTCGTTTCATTGTGACTACGGTTCCCGGACATTGGTTCCGTAACCCGTGTCTACATTCCTTATCTTTTAATCTCCTTTAATCTTTTCATTCAACCTTCATCAAAGGTTTAAAACACTTAATTAAGTGTTACATTAGTTGAGTTACATGCTCATATTTCTTTCTTGCACATCCCCCAGTAATTAAGCAATAAAAATTTCATTTCTGGGCATTGCCTCAAGACCGACACTCGCGCGCCGTGCCCTTCCCTTTCTTTTCACACAAGGCGCCACTTAGCAAATAGCTAATGGCCCGAATCACATCATCTTGGGGCCCCTCAAGGTACGACTTCACTGCAAGCGTGCAAGCATGAAACCTAAAAAAAAAATTCTAAGTCTTTTACAATCTTGAGACGCTGACTTTGAAATCTCATATCTTATTCGTTTTAACTCAGAACGAGGTCATTCCAAAGCCATTTTCTTCCTTATCTTACGTACTTCAATTATCGTCGAACAAAACTTCATTCTGAATCCATCAACATGCCATTCAATTGGCTTAATCTTCACTCTTCATTTGTTTTACGTTATTAACATTCTTCGTTCGTTCGTCCGTAATTCAATCATCCGAATTCGGAACTCGTTTGTTCTTGAGTCCACGACTCATGTTTTATACATTCTCTTACATTCTTATGAAACCCTACACGTTCGGGTTCATTTATATACTTTCTATTTCTCGTTCATCTTTTATAAAATTTTCTCCATAACTTCGTTATAGCTCAGTTTTAATCTGTTCTTCATGAACGTTTCTAACGTTCCTAACCAAGAAATAAGTATCTAACTTATACGCGATGATTTTAAACTTGTCCATCAACAACACTTATCCTACGATGGTTTTAAATTTGTTCATCATCAACATTCTTCGCGTGTTATTCGCGTTCTTCATTTTTAATCAATATTTTGGATTACGATTTCACTTTTTCTTGGAATTTGATGTTATAGAACATCACCCCCTTACTTATTTAACCTAATCATTCATAAGATTCATTCGGATCGCTCAAAATCCTTACGAATCTTATACTTCCTTAAGAAATTTATAAACTAAATTCCTAATTCTTATTTCTTTGTTTTCTCATGATTTCAACCATATGAATTCATTATTAACTTCATCTACTTCTTATCTTCATTAAGTTATGTTTTTGAACATATTAAACTTAAAGAAAATTAGAAGAAATTAGGGTTCAGATTATCGTTCTTCTTTAATCTCCTTCCGTCAGACAAAGCGTGCAATCGAGCTACCTTTTCCCCATTCCTCTCCCTCTTCTTCTCCCATCCGAACTCTCTCTCTATCTCTCAAGTGTTGGTTGAAATTTCAAACCAAACAAATGAGCTTAAGGCTTGTTTATATAGAAAACCAAAGCTTAGGGCAAATTGGTCATTTCACCTCTAACCTCCTTACTATTCAAGGCTTAGCCACCAAGTTTACTTGGCCACTACCCTTACATGGCGGCCAAGTGGCCGCCCCACATGCCCATGGGTCTCCCCCATAGGTTGCCCCATGGGTTTTACCCATCTGGTGACCCATCGATTCGATCCACGGTTTATTTTCTTGGATCGGGCTTAATTAAATCTAATAATGGGCCTTACATTAATTCTTACTGGGTCCTCTCTGGGCTTGATTTCACATTCCATTGGACTTGATATAATCCAAGTCCACTTGGATTCTACAAAGTCTATGAACTCAAAGTCCATTTAGACTAATTGTATTATATGCATTATATTCCCGTATTCTCGTATTCTCTTCGTATATAATTTGTACGATATTCGTATTCTATGTCGTACTAATCTTCTTACTATACTCGTATAATAACTAGTATCATACTCATATTTCTCACGCAAAATAACTCTAATTATTATACGAAATCATAAAATTCTTGGAACTCACTTTTCCTAACCCTTAGGTTTTAAGTCCGCAGGCGAAAACTTCATTTTTGCCATAATTGAAATATTATTGAATATTCCATCTCATCTTAGAATTCTTTCATTACGCGTTTCTCAGAAATTCAAAATAAATCTCTGAGCAGGAACGGATGAATAATGCTTATTTCGTCTTTTTCCCCGGAAATATTTTTGTTCTCGGAAAATTTTTATTTTCGTCTTGAAATTTCTTACTCGTTCAGTCTAGCTCATAGCCAGAATCCTCCCGATTAATAATCATTCTAGGTTATAGAATAATTAATAAACACATCACAAAATAGTATTTAATAAAAATTTGTTTTATTAATTACTAATTCTTTAAACTTAAATTCTGGACAATCTGATTTTCCAGGTTGTCACAAAAAACTGACTTTTTTGGGGTTATCTCTGGAACTTGGACTGCATCCCTCGGGGTTATCTCCGAGGCTGTAATTGAATCTCTTGAGGTTGTCTTTGGGATTGAAATTGAATCTCTTGGGGTTATCTCTAAGATTGAAAATTGAGTATCCCGGGGTTGTCTCTAGGATTCCGGGATGGAAATTGATTTGACTTCCAGGGTTATCTTTGGAAAATGATTGTTCCCTCCTACATAGTTAGTAATAGGAATGCAAAATTTCAAGTGTGTACAGCTGCCTCTCTTTATCATATTCATGCAATGTAATGGCATGGATAGGATAAAGATCACTAGAAACTTGAAATATGACAAGCTAATCATGATGAAAATGTAATGCAGCATGATGCGAATATATGCTGAGTGTTATTTGTTGGACCATTTTCCAATGGGATGTGATAAGTGTCATGTTCCCACCGCTTTTGTTGGGGGATGGAGTTGTCAATGATGACCCTATTAAACTGCTTGGATGTCTACTCGACCGGTAGTTTCCAAAGCTCTTATCACATGAATCTCCTGATGCAATGCTGGGGTTATCGCAAACGGTTTGAAATGTCCATCAGTGTTATTTGAGCCTGATTTGCCAATAAGTTGTAAGGATGTCCTCAAAATCTTTGGAGGTTTCTCCATGCTTGAGACCACAGGATGTTGACATTGGGGTTATCACCAAAGTCCTTAATCCTCATTGCAGGCTTTCCACCGTAGATGTTCTTCTCATGTACAAGTGACTCATGGGGAATAAAGCTATGATTACTGAGGATCTGTATAAAAGACTCCATCATTGGTCCTCCCCGATGAGAATGGTTTTCCATGACTTGCATCGTCAGGTCTTTCTGATTCTTCATTGGAGTTACTGCCAACAGTTTATACTGTTAGGGTTGCCTGACCCTCGTTGAGATGTCTTTCAACTGATGGAATCATCAAACCACCTCCAATGCTTCGTTGGAGTTATCTCCAACACTGGTGATGTCAAGGCTGCCTGACCCTCGTTGAAATAGCTTTCAACAACTAACATCATCGGACCACTTTTGATGCCTCGCTAGAGTTACTGCCAATGGCTGGCTATGTCAGTGTTGCTTGACCCTCATTGAAATAGCTTTTAACGGCTATGGATGTATAAAACCTTCGCTGGGGATATATTTTTGATGAGAAGTATGCTTTTGATTTCAATTACAACCCCAATTGATGACATCAGACCTTCATGAGCTATTGCCAAGAGTAGCTTTTAACAGATTTGATAATCGCTTTTGTGAACCCTATGTTTGGGCAAATACCAATAATTGATATATAGACCGGCAGTTTGGTCTTTAAAAATTAGGATTTCAGGCTTTTCCGCTTAATCGAGTAACGTCATTTTTCCTAATTTTCCTTTTTAGTTTGTGGGACTTCCTTTGTAACTCAAATTTGATCGAGCCAGAAGGGGTGGGGACCACCCAGGGTAGATGTAGGTAGACCCGTGGCTGCCGCGAGTACACCCGCGGCCACCCGTGGGCTATATCTCACTTACCTTTCCCTTTGTCAAGTTATTTTCAACTTGAAGCCGCACAGAAAATCCTAGATTTCATCTTCAGATCTACTGAGTTCGGGCTACTTTCTGTTAAATCTGTCACCGTACAATCATTCTGCACTATCCTGGTAACATTTACATGTTTTCTTTTCCAGTTTTTATAGTTGGAAAGTGAGATATCATATGAAATGCTTCAAAACACATAGTAGTGAATATGCATGCTCATATGACTTGATAAAAATTATTCAACAAAGTAAATGTTAGTATTTTACCTTGCTGAACATATTGTTGTGAAAAAAATGACTTTTGAAATAGTCAATTTGACACATTTTTGTGCTATTTTTTTATCCTATTTGAGGATAAATGAGCAAAGGTTTTGAAGCATAGTAATCTTATTAATTAGGCTACCCTTATAGATTATGACTTTGATATTTTTCATG
This sequence comes from Panax quinquefolius, assembly GCA_020205615.1. Classification (NCBI taxonomy): domain Eukaryota; kingdom Viridiplantae; phylum Streptophyta; class Magnoliopsida; order Apiales; family Araliaceae; genus Panax; species Panax quinquefolius. The sequence continues at coordinate 116,141,853 of CM035153.1, forward strand.
CATATAGGATGTTTTTGACTTTGAGTTGGTGTGCTACTGAATGGCCAACTAGTCATGCCTACGCGCATGTGGATAATCCTTTTTACAAAGGAGAATCTGGTGAAATTTCTTCACGAGTCTAGGCATTGAATGAACATGCATTTTTAACTCTACTGTAGACGTATGTTAAAGTAATGCATGCATGTATATAGCTATGAAATGCATTTAATGACTCCAGGTTAGAATTTATTAGACCCTTTTTGAGGTGATTTGGAGACTTTTTTCCCAGATATATGGATCCAGACCAGCTGAGTAGCTCCCATAGGACCTCTTCAGGTGCGAGGAGGAGAGCTTTAGATGTGCCTCAGCCTCGCCCAACCCGACAGCCTCATCGGAAGATGGAGTCAATGATTCGTCCTATCCGGGTTGAGAGACCAGATGTTGAGGATGAGGAGGAGGATGTACTCGTTGCAGATCTCGCTCCTTCTTCTATTCTCTAAAGGGAGCTTCCAACTATAAATGTGACAATTCAGAACTTCTGGATGATTTGAGTCGGCAACCCTCGATCTATCTTCATGCAAACAAGGTAAAAGCCGTGTTGATCTTCCTTTCCCATTTATAGGGGGCAAGGTTTATGATGTTGATTTACATTGTGATGCAAGTTCCTGGCTTTACGCAGCCAAGAGGGATCTAGTTCAACATACATTCTCTTTACCAGACTCTTCATCCAAAGTACCCGGAGATTGTGCATGCTTGGGGCTTCAAGGCTTTCTTTTCCATCCTCCCCCGTCGTTGTCCCTGGGGTTACCTCAGGAATTTGTCTGAGCGCTGGTTTCACCAGACTCAGTATGACACCCCCAAATCCGAGCACTTTAATCCCACAGATTTGGTGGTCACTGTCCAATTAAATCATAACTAACTACCCATAAACAAAGGATATAATTAAACTCAAAAGTTTAAACAATAAATCTCCCATTAAAGGGTTACATAATCTCAAATAAATCCCAGGTCATCTAACCTTTATTACTATAATCATTAGTGGAATATTAAAACACAATCAAAATCAATTTTATTACATAGGCTTCATAAATGAATAGTAAATTAAACATTTTCTAATCAAACACTTTGCCCTTGTCCTTGCTTGTAGAAAGCTCTTCAAACTTCTTAACTTCATCTGCATTATTTTGTGCAAGAGTGAGCAAACAATTGTCCACAAGAAGGATAGTATACAATAACATTCTATGAATGACAATTAACTGAGCTTTCAATGGTAAAGTACTCTTATTAGAACAATAAACTTTAATTCAAAAGTTATGAGTTCAAAGGAATAATGAACGTTTAAGTTAACAACAGATATCAACATCAAAAGAATACACTGAGGGTCACAAGACCACGAACTATGCTCTAGGTTGTCAAGTACTTCTACTTTAACCATTAACAATCTAAAAGACCATAATCATCATCTATGTCATAGGTTAACAGGTGTTTCTACTGTAACCTTTAACAGTCTAAACGACTATGTGGACCATTATCTCGTACTCCAAGTGACCAGCCCTTTGTACTACGTATTACGCAAACATTTTAACGCTATTGCGTAGCTCTAAAATATTCCCCTGATATAGGGTGGTTCATCTCAGCTTAGATTATCAGGTTCCGTACCTGGGAAAGTTTGGTTTGGAATTAACTTCGAAGGAATTCTAAATCTTTAGAACGCTCCTCAACCAAGTACTGGTTGAATCAAGTAGGGATCAATAACTATTCAAGAGTTTGATTGCAAACGAATTATGTCAATGTATTAATAAGAGATAGGTTATCAATTGTTTATCAGCTGAACAAATATTAGTCATCGGTTATACATTCTTAAGACTATACAGATTCATAAGCAAACCAAAGGAAGTTTGGTTTGAACTAAATTTAGGGGTAATTTAGAGTTTAGAACATTCATCAACTAAGGATTAGTTGAATCAATAAAGAATCGCTAGTCAACTAAGAGTTCGATACAATAATGTAAAATAGTGCAATGACATTGGTGACCAGATATTGAACAACAATTAATTTTAGCTGAACAAGTGTTTTTCAACAAGATCAAGCTTTTAAATAATAGTACAAACTTTGAATAAACAAAACAACCTCGCTTGAAATGAAGGAATAAAGATTAACTAACTAGCTCGAGGAAAAGCGTAGTTTAGAAATTTACTTAAAAATAATTTAGAGTTAAAGAATACGCATAACAATAACAAGTTAGGAACAAGAACTTGCATAATGAAAGATTAAAGTTAGAGAACTTGCTCAATTGAATAATAACTTCAAGAACTTGCATAACATAAAAGTAAGGTTAGGAAACTTGTGTAACAATAATAGCTTAACTGATCAATAAGAGATTAGAGATAGAGAACTTGCATAAGTATAACATGACAGTGAAAAGTAAACCTTTCTAAATAATAAAGTAACAAAGGTTAGGGAACTTGCCTCTTGCGTAAGCTATACAATTATAACTCATGTACTCTAATATCCTACACACGCCTTTAGGATTATAACATCAATTAGCTATATACACATTATCCTCATAGATTCAATTCTCATCTTAGTTAAGTTATAACCTTTAGCTTAAGGTTTAACCATATTAATCAACCACATAACACGAATCTGAAAACTCATTAACATATAACATAAGACTTTTAGCATCCAAATCACATTCTCAACTCTTACAACATTGAGTTTCAATCTATTATAACTTATTAATTAATACTATATTTCTTCTTAGTCAAACTCAAAATTCATTCAAGTGTTTAAGTCTTCCTAGGACTCCTTATTGGTTTTATATTAATCAAATTCCATATCTTATAATGTTCATTTCATTTTATTTAAAACACTTTTTAAGTTCATTAACACTTGTCACAGTGTTTCGACATTCATTTGTCACACACCCAATTTGTCTCGCTTGTGTACGCATAGTATGCTTATAAAACTTATCTAATACATCATGTATTAATATTAAGCGTCATTATATTTACTAATATTCATGTTTTATAACTTAGCATAACATCTTTTATCGTCAGAAGCACTACACTTGCATATGTGCATGCCCGACGCCCTCCGATTGCTTACAAATACATATCAGTCCTAAAGATGGCCGTTTTGACACCTACTAACGACATCAAATTTAAAACCTTAAAGAATGAAAGTTATAGGCCTATTCGTCCTCGTTCTGGATCATCATAAATCACATCAATCGGAGTTCGTATGAAAAAGTTATGCTCATTTTAGCAAAACATGTACGGTTAGAATTTCTTTTTAAATTTTTTTTGCGAGACAGAATACCCCCCAGTCGAGGCTGGGGTTTTTGAACTAAAATAGCTAGCCGGGGCGGGGGTACATTATGCCATTTTTGCGAATAAACGTCACGAACACTACAGAAAGCCAAATTAGGCCTAAAAACTTCTTTCTAACAACCATACCAACCTACCCAAGGTGTAATATGTTTATAGAAACATACACTAATGTTTCTAACACGTTTCTAACCACATAAACAACATAAATATTCAAATTAAAACCTTTAATTTCACTATTTCTATTATTTCTTCTTCTTTTGACATTCATAGCAAAATTCTTCACTGTGGATTCGTTTTACAACCAAAACAGTTAGTTTCAATTATGTTGTTTTCGTTTCTTCAAATATTTTCACAATCAATAAATAATTTACACTTATACTATTAATTGAGTACCAATTTTAATTCTAATTTAAGCAATATTCAAAATATGTCAATGTAAACTTACCGTAATATGATTTCCTCCATAATAAAATATATTACATGAATCAAATTACTCTAAATCATCTATAAACCACTCGAAAACAATTTATATAAACAATTATCATATAAAATAACATAATAAATAATTAATCATTCACACCAATTTTACAGAGAACTTTTCATACAATAGAAAACTAGAACTTTAGAAGAAAACTAGAAATAAGAAAATTAGGGTTATACATTTGTTAGAAGATGATTACAACTATTACTTCTTCTAAATTCTCAACTCACAGAGAATTTTCTCTTCTTCCTTCTCTCTTTTCTTTCTTCTCTTTTCTCTTCTTTCTCTTCTTCTTTGTTCTTTCTCACTTTTCCAACTTATATAACTTAGAAAATATAACATATAATATAATACGTATTAATATATAATATAAATATATGTATAACTGATGTCAATTATATATTTTTTGAAAATCAAAAGCCCTAAGGCTTGTTTGGCTAAACTACTTTAAAAATTAATAACTTAAAATCCTTATGCCTTGTTTGGTAAAACCTATTTAAATAAAAGACTTAATCATTCCTTAAGCCTTCTTTGGCAAAACTGAATTAAACTCCTTGTTTTAATAACTCATTTATAGTATAGTTCATGGTCACACTTTATTTAATCAAATTCTAATATTCAATTTAAGTAAATATAATAACAATTATTAAATCAATTTACCACATAAACCACTACAACAAAATTATAATTTTCCTTATAATTATAATTTTATTTAATAAATTAACACATCACTTTAATTACAAAATCAAATTAGAATAACATTATAATAATTCATTTAATCATTATAAACTCTCTAATTAATTAATACTTTAAATTAGAATATTATCTCATAATAATTAATTTCCTTAACTCATAAATTATTTCTTTAACAAATAAATAATCAAATCAAATCACATTAAACAAATATTTATTCCACAATAAACACATCAATTAAAATATGTATATAATTCGATAAATATTTGGAATTACAATTTAAAATTCTGGATTGTTACATCCTTCCCTCCTTACAAGGATTCTGTCCCTAGAATCACAACTCAAATAAATTATTCATCACATTCTTCCCTTCATAAAAGGATTCTGTCCCCAGAATCGAAGACACAGATTAAACAAATAACTCATGGTAGTTCTTCATCATTTTATCTTCGAGTTCCCACGTAGCTTCTTTAGCATTGTGGTTCCTCTATATCACCTTCACGGAAGGTATTACTTTATTCCTGAGCACTTGTTTTTTTCTATCAACTATTTGGATAGGAATTTCCTCATAAGATAAGTTCTTATCGAACTGTAATGATTCATACTCGATCACCTGCTTGTAAACGGGATTATACTTCCTCAGGGGACTGCGCCTATGCTCAGAGGGCGTGACAGAGGCTTGGTTAGGATTCTACCTATTCCTGTTGGTGAGTATTTTCTCTTTTGATTTCCCTTATTTGGGTTGAGAGTTTGACTGACCATAAATATTTGATCTTTTATTGGCAGTTTTAGGCCTACGAGAGGCTCCTATGTCTCCATCCTGTTAACCTGTTAGGTTTAGACACCTATCAATGGGGACAACGATGGCATCACTCCACTTTAATGGAGGTTCCTGTAGCTGAGGGTTTCACCCATTCGCGCTGACAGTTGGAGTTATTGACAGTTAATGTCATTAAATAGGTTCCTTACTCTGAGAACCACTTGACAGTTGGCTTCGTAGGTGGATTCCTCTCTTTACAGACGGAGGTTGGGAACTCTATTTAGGAGAGCATGCTATTAGGAGCACCACATGAGAGATTTACATTCTGATCTTTCCTCCTGCCAGACGTCATTGGCCTTTGTTGCAGCCGATCATTGAGGTCCCATTGATGGGTGTGGATGTCTTTACTTTGTTAGAGGGACCTTTCATTCAAGAGGTTTTTTACCGCTGGTGGTTACCTCGCACCATTGGAGCTCATACCCACGCCACACAGTTTATAGGGGATATGGTTCCTGGCTCCGTCATGATGACAGATTGGATTGCCTGCGTCCAAAAGCCTACTCATTTGACGTAGATTGATAGTTTGACCAAGCAGATGGACTAGACACATTTCTTTATCCGGCATTTGGGTAGTTGGACTGAGGAAGATACTTTTGATCATATCAACTCTAGGGTTGGCCCTTCAGGTGGCCCATATTCAGATGGTTTTGGCAACGCAGATCCTCCGTTGTATCAGCCTTATATCCCTACTGGCAGAGATTCAGTGACTTAGGAAAAGTTACATCTAATGGATAGGTTAGATGATGTGGACATCAACACTATTGACTTCTTCTGATGTATTTCTCGCTATATATTTTGATAGGACTCTGTTAGATATTGGGCGGCTGTGCCCCATTCTCGTTATAGCTTTTGATAGATCTCTATTAGATGTTGGGCGGTTGTGCGCCATTTCCCTATATTTTTCAGTTTGTATACATAGATGATGTATTTAGATGATGATGTACTTAGGAATGTATGAATACTATTTCTATTCCCTAAATCATATTATCATTTGTTATTTATTATGCATGCATTATTTTATGGACATGCATTTTCAGAAATGAGTTTAGTATTGAACCTTGGATGGTCTTATGACACGACCCTACAGATGTCTTCATCCACAGTTAGCCGGATTAAGCATACCCCACCAATATTGATGGCATCTTCTTTGAGATTGTGGTATGACAGTTTGTCCTCCCTAGATCGGGTGACAGTTGATCAGCTGCTGCATCACTTTATGACTTCTGATGTTTTAGGTTCCACCGGGCTTTGTAGAGGGCATACTGGAGCATTAGATACCAGATAGGTAGGTATTCTGGTTTGATACCAAGAAGTTGACTCCTACTTTGGAGGAGTATGAGCGTCTTATGGAATTACCATTAGACAGGCCTTGCGCTCGGATAGCTGTCGGTGATATAAGCCGGTAGATTATGACCTTGACAGGCTTGAGGCGCAGAGTTGCCTTGGACGAGATTTCCTCGGGGCATGTTGTGTCCATGAGTTTCTTAATCGACAGATTTGGGTCATTGGACAGTTATCTGTGATACTCTGGGGACTTAACCACTTCTGAGAGTGATTGCCATATCGCCCGTGTAGACATACTCTTGATGTGTATAATGGTTTACCTGTATATGCCATTGTTGATGTCGGGATTTTTACTTATCCCTTTAAGTTCTTGGCTTTTGGTGTTCTCATGTTAGGTGAGATTTGTTTGAAAAAACAAGTTTGAAAAGGTCTGACATGTATAATTTGATGATTTGACTGTAAGAGTCGTGAGTTGGTTATTTTTAAATGGTTGCACCAACTCAACCGAGAAAAGGTTTGCACAAATACCTAGTGATGTGCACTATTTAACTGGTCTGTAAAACAAAAATTTGTTAGGGTCCAGTGCCTTGAGTAAGCAGAGGGAAGGTGTTAGGCACCCCCCGACTTTCGTGATAACACTGTTATTGCCACTTTTCATTAAACCTTTAACTACGTATATGTGTGTGTGTGTGTTAGGTCTATGTGCAGTTGATTGGAAGTAGTGCTATGCCTCGTTTGCACCTATATACAAATGGTTTGACTTTTGTATAAAAGTTAAAATTTTAACAAGATATAACAATGATGTTTTGTAATATAGGTTTTTCAAACCCTTGTGCTCAATAGTAATTGAGGCATTTGATACTTCCATTTTATTAAGTGTTCTGCTTGATTGCTTTTATTTTTGAGATGTGAGTCATCTTCGAGGAAATAAGATACATAGAAGTGCCAAACTCCTTAAGGGCATGAGAGCCATCTTAGGAAATTCAGACACCGTGAATAATTTACAAGCTGGCTGCAGCTGAAAATGTCCATCACGGGAACTAAATCTAGATTCAAAGACTAAATCTGTGATCACATGATTCCTAGGCTCACATGTGAAAGAAATATGTACAAAAAGCTATAAAAAGAACTAGATTTTAATAAATCTAAACTATTCCAACTTCAACGGTTCAAGTTTAGTCACCATGAACCAGTCAAAGTGAGAAGTAGCCAGATTTAGGCAAATCTAGCCCACAGGCTGAATAACAGTTATATATATATATATATATATATATATATATATATATATATATATATGGGAATGATCCATAACATCTATTTGCTATGGATTAATATTGGGAAAATATCATCTCTACCTTCCATTACAACTATGAATGGCCTGAATTTAAAATTACATCTCGCCATCCGTCTGAATTACTAGCAGATGGGATTAAAAAAGTCTAGATACGATTATGCCCCTGACTATTAGGCCAAGTTATTCTTACGCCAGAAGGACAGACGGACTATTTCGATCCTTCCTACTTGCTGTAAAAAGAGGCTTCTCAAATTAAGTGGTTCTTAGTTCTTCAATGGATGTGATGCTTGCTAAATTCAAAAGCTGGAGTTAAAGGGCTTGTTGATTCTGGCATTAAAAAGATACCCATATTTTTCGTCCATCCACTGGAAAAATTTTCAAAGGTAAAGGCCGATAATGTTCACCTAGAGTTTACCTGTGATCAATCTTGAAGGATATGATAATAGACGACGAGCAGAAATTGTTAGTGGAATTTTTGATGCATAAGAATCTTGGGGATTTTTTTGGAAAATTAATCATTGAATTTTGATTGGTGTAATGGATGAGTTGTTAGAAGGGGTGACGCGATTTCATGAGCAACCAAAACAGAAGAAGATGGAGTTTTATACGCTATAATATATTTTTAGAATTACTTGGCCTAATAGTCAGAGGGCATAATCGGATCTAGATTCTTTTAATCCCATCCGCTAGTAATTCTAGCGGCTGGCGAGATGTAAATTTAAATCCAGGTCATTCATAGTTGTAATGGAAGGTAGAGATGATATTTGCCCATTATTAATCCATAGAAAATATATGTTATGGATCATTACCTATATATATATATATGAACGATCAACTACCACGTAAGTAAACTCTGTAGACTTGATATATATATATATATATATATATATATATATATATTATATTCAGACTCAATCAAACAGTAGTCGATGAAAAGATATTAATATATATATATATACAAGTATTTATATATATATATATAAAGTTATAAACGCCTCCGAATATTATATTCAGCTTAATCGAAGAAAAGGTCAATAATATATATATATTCGGATCCCATTCTTAAGTTCACCCTTTATCGACTCACCCGAGCTCACCCCTTTTAGCATTTTACTTAATGACGATGCCTTCGGTTATACAACCATCGCTACATACTTTTAGCGACGGACAACATATAGCGTCGTTAAAAGTATAGATGACTACTCGATAGTATGACCAAACCATCATCGTCCGTCCGCTAAAGGGGTGAGCTTCAAAGTGAGTTGATAAGGGTGAGCTTAAGATCCGAACTATATATATATATATATATATATATATATATATATATATATATATATATAAATGATAAAAAGATTAAAAATCTAAAATATCTTACAGTAGGATGCCAAGAAAACTTTAGATAGCTTTAAACGCCTAAAAATTTGGTTTCCATTGGTTAAATTTTAGTATGTAGCAAAACACGAGCTTACAAGTATTTAGAAAGAAGAAACACTCAGTTTAGAGCACTCTAGAAGTGTTTACAGGCTGAAACGGACAAAGTTTTCTCTCCTTTTCAATTTTTTTCTTTTTCATATGTGCAACCAAGAGCTCATATTTAAAGACCAGATGGACGCGGGTCTACCTGCTGTTGCCCAGGTCTCATCGTCTCGAAGTTCGTGCACTCATACAATGCGATGTCTGCTCGAACCTTCATAACTTTCAATCCGGGCATCCGATAAAGGCGTGATGTACGTTTTCTGAATGTTGTTGTCGAGAGCAACACAATGATATGGGATTAGAGGTTATATGAAGCTGAAAAGATTAGTCCATGACAAGATCTTCAAGTCTTAAAATTCTATCTGGTGTGCTGTCTTGTGTAGTAGTCACTCGAGATTTGAGTTATGGTTCTTGTGGGACACTTATGTATGCAGTGTTGATTGAAATGATGCTGAGACAACGTGAATGTAGTATCGAGGTGGCAAAATGACAATTTATGCCCTCACCGCGGTTATTTCCGGCTTTTGCGCAGATGTAGTTGTCGTTGCTCAGGGTTATCTCTGAGATTGGGCTGTTGTGGATGCTGAATGTCCTCAGGGTTGTCTCTGAGGTGTGCTTGACCTCTCGGGGTTATCTTCAGGGTTGAAACTGAGTGTCTCGGGGTTGTCTCTGAGGTTAAAACTGACTTTTTTGGGGTTATCTTCCGAACTAGAATTGCATCCCTCGGGGTTATCTTCGAGGTTGGAACTGAGTCTCCTGGGGTTGTTTCCGGGATTATAGCTGAATATCTTTGGGTTGTCTCTGAGATTAAAATGATTATCTCAGGGTTGTCTCTGGGATTGAGCTAATTTAATTTCTAGGGTTATCTCTAAAAGACAATTTTGCCCTCCTGCAAGGTTAGTAATAGAAATGCAAAATTTGAAGTGTCTACAGATTCCCCTCTTTAAAATATTCATGCAATGAAATGGCATGGATAGGATAAAGATCACTAGACACTTGAAATATGACAAGATAATCATGATGCAAATGTAATTCAGCATGATGAAAATGTATGTTGAATGCATAGAATGTAGAATGCTCCAAGACCAGAGGATGTTGACATTTGGGGTTATCACCAAAGTCCTTAACCCTCATCACAGACTTTCCACTGCATATGTTCTTCTCATGTGTGAGAGGCTCTTGAGGAATTGTTCTTTATTTGCGGAAGATCTGTATAACCGATTCCATCACTGGTTCTCTCCGATGAAGATGACTTTCTACAGCTAGGATTTTCAGGCCTCTTTGGCTCTTCATTGGAGTTATTGCCAACAGCTGTCGATGTTAGGGCTGCCTAACCTTCATTGAAATGTTCTTCAACGGTGAACATCATCGGACCACCTCTGATGCTTCACTGGATTTACTTGCCAACGGTTGATAACGTCAGGGTTGCCTGACCTTCGCTGAAATGTTCTTCAATGGTGAACATCATTGGACCACTTTCGATGCTTTGCTGGATTTAATTGCCAACGGCTGATGACGTCAAGGCTGCCTGACCTTCGCTGGAATGTTCTTCAATGGTGAACATCATCGGACCACCTCTGATGCTTCGTTGGATTTAATTGTTAATGGCTAATAACGTCAGGGATGCCTGACCTTTGTTGAAATGTTCTTCAACGGTGAACATCATCGGACCACTTTCGATGCTTCGCTGGATTTAATTGCCAACGGCTAATAACATCAGGGCTGCCTGACCTTTGTTGAAATGTTCTTCAACGGTGAAGTTTGTATGAAATCCCCACTGGGGAGAGACTTTTAATGAAATGTATGGTTTTAATCATAATTATGATCCCAGCGATTGAACCTATAATCCAGTTTGATGGCATTGGACCTTTGTGAGGTATTTCCAAAGGTAGCTAGCAACAGCTATGATTACCGGCTTTGTAAACCCTATGTTTGGGGAAATACCAATGATTGATGTGTAGTCCCGCAGTTTGTGTAACTTAAATTTGATCGAGCCAGAGGGGGTGGGGACCACCTAGGATAGTCACAGGTGGACCTGCGGCAGCCACAGGTACACCCGCGGCCATCTATGGGTTCTATTCTAGGTGCCTTTCCCTTTCACAAGTCATTTTTAGATGAAGCCACATAGAGAATCTGAGAGTTTTTTAGATCTACTGAGTTTGGGATGTTTTCTGAAAAATCCGTTATCGTACAAGTGTTCTACACTGTCCTGGTAATGTATGCATGTCTTCTTTTCTAGTTTTGTCCGTTTAATAGGCCATGCGTTTGGATGGCTATTGGTGACATGAGTCGACCGTTTATAACCTTCATAAGTTTGAGGCACATAGTTGCCCTGGATGAGATTTCCTCAGGGCATGTAGTGTTCATACATTTTCTGATCGATAGATTTGGCTTATTGGATAAGTATTTGTAGTATTCTGGGGATTTCACCATTTCGGAGGATGATTAGCGTGTTGCCAGAATAAATGTACTCTTGATGTGTATGGTGGCTTATCTCTACATGCCATTGTACATGGACCACTTGGACATCGACGTGGTTATGGTAGTTCGTGCTCTTCGGGAGGGACATACCATCTTACCGACGATTGTGGCAGAGACCTTGAGGTCGGCCACGTATTACCACACCCATCCTGCAGGGATATTTACAGGCAGTTTGGTCTTGCTGTACATGTGGTTTATGACACACTTGAGACCGATTGGCACTTTCTGATGCCATGGGTATTGTTTTTCCCATGAGATAGCCATGTCTTACTCCTTCCAGCCAGCGGAGTGTACAGATGTAGTTTCTTGGTCGTTTTTCTTGTCAGGGATCGATGATCTATTTGATATTCTGCCATGTTTAGGGCTCAGCTCTCCCTACAACTTTATCACTCATGTAGCTGACATGGATTATCTTCCATTAGCTGGTTTGAGGGGTGCGACCACTTATAATCCACTAGCTATAATGGCACAGTTTGACCAATTTTAGTATGTCCATCCCTTTGATGGGGCATTTGGTCAGCGTTTTTCATCTCGGCTTCTATCAGCAGAGGATTTGTCTAGGATTTATACCTGTTGGACTCAGCATGAGAGGGATGATTTTTCTATTAGCCATCTAGGTCATTTTATAGAGTATTCTGCATGGTTGGAGGCAGAGATTGCATCGACTAGGGTTGTATCCTCAGAGCCGGGTACTAATTCTGATAGTGGGGAGCCTGTGGAGGACCCTGATTCTCCCAGTGTTCCTGCTATTTTGACTCCACATTCTTCAGAGTATTTAGAGCAGAATATGTATTTGATGACATTTGAGAGGGATCAGGCTAGAGCCTTGATGTTGAAAGCTCTTTCTAATAGAGATCCCACTCTGTTTAAGAGAGATGATGCTCTAACTCACAAGGATACCACTGTTGTTGAGCAGGATGAGGCTCGATTATCTAGGGAAGTATCAAATATTGAGTGGGATTGTGCTCTAGCTATCCGAGATGCTTCCATTAGATATAGTACTGCATTTAGGTCTCATACTGCTGACATTATTGTAGAGATAAGCAAATTCATTGATGAGCATAGTGTAAACATGCAGATGGCCGTAGATCTCTTGGCTTGTGTAAATACCCTTGGGAAGGAGCTCAAAGAGTTACCCCCATATTCTAAGATGGATGTCATGTTAGACTTGATGGCTCACTTATCCGCTGGTTTGTAGATTAGCTTTAATTTTCCTACATAGACTAGGTTATCCATTTTTGTCATGTACATGACACATTTTATATATCAAACAGTATTATATGGTAAGGAAGTATGTTTTGGTTCACTTCCCTATTAGTTGTGCCTTGTTACTTGCTTAATAGTTACATATTTCTTCAGGGCTTGTGATCTTGATGTATTCTGAACTCTTCCTTAATGGATGGACATTGAGATATCTCAGGATCTTTCAGAATGGATCATTGATCTTTGTATTTCCCTACCCTTTTGTGTGTTATGACTGGTTTTATATGTGGTTATGGAGAGGATTTTGGCTTTCCTCTCTGAGGTTAACCGCCCCACAGATGGTCACTGGTACTCCTTTGTATTGGGGAGCCAAGTAGTTCCAACTCTTATGGATTGGTGTTTCTCTTTGAGGACTCAACCGTAGCTTAGATGGTCGCCGGTTCTCCCATTTGTGTGGGGAGACCAGGTTGTTCCATCCCTGTGATCTGAGCTGATGAGGTGTGGTTTAACCGTCCCATTAATGGTCGCCGATACTCCTTTGTATTGGGGAGATCAGGTAATTCCATCTCTTATGGTTTGGTTTAAAAATGGGAAGATGATCCCAGTACCATTAAAAAGGTTTTGTGTTTTTGGTAGGTGTGAGACTGAACTATGAATGGTTGCCTATGTACTCCCATTGATGAGGGGAGATCAGGTCTGCGTAGTTCCAACCTAGCATGAAAAGGTTAAAAGTTATAGGTGCTAAAGAGGGTGTAGAAATATTTTTTTTCCTGTAGTTAGACCAGACCATGAAAATGGCTGCCTACGTACTCCTGTGTATTGGGGAGATCAAGTCTGCGTAGTTCACCCCTGATGGGACAAACTAAAGTTGTGAAAGGTTTTATCCTTAGCGGGACAAACTGAAGTTGTAAAAGGTTTTATCCCTAGTGGGAAAAACTGAAGTGGTGAAATGTTTATCCCGAGTGGGACAAACTAAATTTTGTGAAAGGTATTTTATCCCTAGTGTGACTTACTGAAGTGGTGAAAGGTTTTGAAAACATTAATTGATTGATGGATTTGATGATCCAGAACCAAGATGCTGGTTTACAGGTAACTTCAGGCATAGTACCATTTCACGGTGTCCGAGTTGTTGAGTTGGGGAAATTCCTCACCATCTATCTCTTGTAATCTAAGTGTTTCTCCTGTCAATACCTCCTTGACAACAAACGGGCCTTCCCAGTTTGGGGCAAATTTTCCTTTAGATTGATCTTGGTTGTCCAGAACCTTCTTCAAAAAAAAGTCATGTTCTTTGAACTGCCATATGCAGACTTATTTATTGTAGGATTGAGCAATTCTCTGTTGGTATAACTGATCATGATAGATGGTTGCGGCCCACCTTTCATCTATTAGAGATAATTGGTGGTACTGATCTTGTAACCATTGCTCTTCATCCAGATGAGCGTCTATCAACACTTTGAGGGATTTCATTTCCACCTCTATGGGGAACACATCTTCTATGCCATAGGTTAATGAGTATGGGGTTGCCCCAGTGGAAGTGCGCATTGACGTTCTGTAGGCTAATAGAGTCAGAGGCAACAAGTCGGGCCATTTTTTGTGATTGGCGGACATCTTTTGCATGATATTTTTGATATTCCTATTAGCCGCTTCAACAACACCATTCATCTTTAGATGATAGATGACGAAGTTGAGATGTTTGATGTGGAATTTACTTCATAACTCCTATATCATTTGGTTGTTGAGGTTTTTGGCATTGTCTGATACAATCACCTCTAGTTGTCTGTATCGACAAATGACATTGTTTCTAATGAAACCGATGATCACCTCTTTAGTAACCCTGGGGGAAGAAGATGTTTCTACCCACTTGGTGAAGTAGTCGATCATGGTGAAGATAAACCGATGACCATTACTGGCTTTGGGCTCGATGGGCCCGATCATGTCTATTCCCCACATTGAGAAGGCCCAGGGCGAACTCATATTATGGAGTTCCCTTGGAGGGGCGTGGATTTCATCTATGAGCCTCTGAGCTTGGTGTTTATCTAGGCATCTGAGAAGGTCTAGTCCTGCATCTCTTTGGTAGGGTGCGTCTCCGTTCATGTAGAATTTCATAGCCATGCGATGGATCCGCTTTCTCTCAGCTGGACTTGACTTAGCGGGTATAGATCCATCTCGTAGACACTCCTTGATATGCCGATACCAAGGGTGTTGGATGGGAGGAAGTTCATCCAATACTTCTCCAATATAGTTCCCATAGGCTGGTGCCTTTTGCTGGGTAAATGTGATATTTGGCATATCTTTCTTATCAAGTATGTTGATTAAGGAGGCAAAAGTTGCTAGTGCATCCGCAAAGTCATTCCTATTTTTGGGAATGTGGAGGAAAGATATTTCTTTAAACTCCAAATCCATCTGGATAACTTGCCGATGGTAAGGCAACAAATGTAATTCTTTTGTGTTATTGACCCTAGTGGTTTATCTGATTATCAGTTCAGAATCTCCAAAGATAGTTAACCATTTGACACCCATGGATTGGGCTAGTTTCAACCCCATGATGCAGCCTTCATACTCAGCTGTGTTGTTGGTGTTAACAAACTACAATTTGATGGAAATGGGATACTGCTTTCCAGAAATGGATACTAGAATGGCTCCAGCTCCAGAACCTTCCATGTTTACAGCTCCATCAAAATACATCCTCCATAGTTGATGTGTACTATCCTGATAGTGTTGCTGAATTTTCATTACCACTTCATCGGGAAAATATGTTTCTAAGGGTTTGAAATCCCCTAAAGGTGTGGAGGCCAGTTGATCCGTATTTCCTTGACCCTTGATAAACTTTTGAGCTACGTAGATGATGTCAAATTGCTATAGGATGAGCTTCCATTTGAACAGTCGACAATTAAACATGGGTTTGCTAAAAATATATTTGAGGGGATCCATGCGGGTTATGAGTTGGGTTGTGTGGCCATGGAGATAATGTTGTAATCTTATGGAAGCCCATGCTAAAGCACAACAACTTTTCTCAATCAAAGTGTACTTGTGTTCACTGATGCTAAACCTTTTGATGAGGTAATAGATAGCTGTTTCTTAGCCTCTGTCATCTTTTTATCCTAGCATGCAGCTAATGGCATTATCATTGATTGACAGGTACATAAATAGGGTAAAATCATCCCTGGGAGGTACCATAACAAGAGTGTTGACTAGTTGCTCTTTGATGAAACGGAAGGCTTTTTGACACTCGTCATTCCATTTCTTTGATGAGTTCTTCTTTAACAACTTGAAAAATGGGTTAGTTCACAGGTTGCTGTGAGTTGGGAGATGAATCGACTGATGAAATTGATTCTTCCCAAAAATCCCCATATTTCCCTCTCTTTTTGGGGTATGGGCATTTCAGTGATGGCGTGGATTTTTGCAGGATCCAGCTCAATGCCTTTATGGCTTACTAAGAATCCCAGCAATTTGCATGATTTGACGCCAAAGGCGCATTTGGCCGGGTTTGACTTTAAGTTCTACTTACACAACTAGTTGAAGAGCTTTTTGAGAAGATCTATGTGATTTTCTTCCCTTTGGGACTAGACAATGATGTCATCCATATAGACTTCTATCTCTTTGTGCATTAGATCGTGGAAAAGAGCCATCATGGCTCGCTGATAGGTAGCTCTGGCATTGATGAGGCCGGATGACAAATGTCTTTAGCAAAAGGTTCCCCAAGGATTGATGAATGCAGTTTTCTCACGATCCTCTTCATCAACCATGATTTGATGGTACCCCGCAAAGCAGTTAGCAAAGGAGTACATGTCATACTGAGCTTTATTCAGTATCCCTGTAATCCACACAAATTCGCACCTTCCCTCTGGGTTGAGGCATGGGTACTATGTTGGATAGCCACTCAGGGTATGTTGATACCATGATGATGCCGACTTGAAATTATTTCACAGTTTCTTGTTTGACTTTCACACTCCACTCAGGTTTTAATCGCCTGAGTTTCTGTCTGACTAACTTGAATCCCTCTTTGATGGGAAGGCGTTGAATGACGATGTCAGCTGACAAACCGACCATGCCTTCATGAGACCATGCAAACACATCCTGGAATTGGGTCAATAGAGTAACCATGTCATTCCTTTTGTTTGGAGTAAGGTCCATACCAGTATGGATTTATTTGGGGTTTTCTAAGGTTCCAAGGTTGAAAGAGGTTGTTTGATCAAGATTTCGCTTGGGTTTATCTTCAACCCATTCTTGGATCTGTTGAGGTATCTCATAGTCCTCTTGTTCAATCTCCATCAAGTCAGAGTCCAAATTCACATCAAAGTTGTAGTCCTTGTGAAGAATAGGCACCTCATTAGCAAGTTTAGGCATATCTAACTTTAGATTCCTAAAACAAAATGCTTTCACTTAATATATGAAACAATGTAATTATACAAAGTGTTAGCATAAAATGACAAAAATAACTGTTAATACTATGCAACAAAAGTAAGCAGTTATTGCTATCTGCAGGGCAAAGGGGGTTTCTGCCCTTTTTACCCTTTTCAGAAAATGCAAGGAGTGCTGCTCCAATTGATGAGGGTCAAGCCCTGGTGGACAGATATGATGAAGGGGCTATTATCGTCCTCCTTCTCTTGAATGATGACCATGACATCTGAGCAGTTTTTATCAAAGATATCCTTGTTCATACCCTCGGTATGTGCCAGGAAGTACATCTTTGATAAGTGCCTCTTAATGTCTTGTTTGTGCCTTTGATTCCTTTCATCCATGTCTAGGTCTGGAATCAGTACTACTTTTTCTTTAACCGGTATCGGCTTAGGAAACAACATACCTACCACAGAGGTAGGAATTATCTGTAGAGGCCATACAAAATCAGTATTTGTAGGTTTAGGCAACATCCTTGTAGATAAAGGAATCGATGTATGCTTGTGCGGATTCCTGTGACTGGACCCAGAGGAATAGCCTAGTCCGGCCTTCCCGTCTAGTTGGGAACTTAAATTGGACATTTGATTCCTTGCTGATTTTTTCCTAACCCTTGTCTAGGTTGGAAACCCAAGGATATCATTTCTTAAGTTGCCGACATTACTTCAGCGGAAACTCTAGGTTTCAGAGATGGAGCCCTAATGGGTTGGTAGTGAGTGTTGCTTAGCTCAAGGGCTTAGAAGCTGACAGGCCCAACTTTTTTAATGATACTTTGGCTCAGCATTTACAATGACACGATTACTGTTGATGATATACTTGAGCTGCTGATGAAGAGTTGATGGGACGGTTCCTACCATATGAATCCATGGTCTTCCCAATAGTAAATTATATCCTTTAGTGATTTTGAGCAATTGGAAGGATATGTAGAATGTATATGGACCAATTTCACTGGTAATTCAATCTCTCTAAAAGCATTTCACCGAGATCCATCAAAGGCTTTGATGATTACGTGGTTGCTTCAAATCCTATTGAGATTGATGTTAACTTTTTACAATGTGGAATAGGGGAAGATGTTTAAGGATGATCATCCATCTATTAGCACTCCTCCGACCATATATCCAGAAGACATCACTGCTATGTGCAATGGTTTGCAATGACCCATCCCTTCGAGAGGTGTGTCATCATCAGTTAAGGATATCACATTACTATTGAAGATGTGATCAACCAGATGATGGAATTTTTTAACATCCACTGTCTTTGGTAAGTGGGCTTCTTCTAATACTTTCAGTAAGACCTTCCGATGATCTTCTAAAGAGAAAACCAAGTTCACAATAGAGATCTTTTGTGGAGCTTCTTTCAAGATTTAAACCACCTTGGCTTCATTGTGTCCCATCTTGCGGAGGAATTATTCAATCTTCTCTTTGGGTACTTTCCCCTTAGATCTGATGATACGCTTCATCACTCGTTGAGGAAGATATAGTGGATTTTCTTTGGGCACTACAACAGTTGTATTTGATGTTTATCATTCAACCTCTCCATAGTTCCTTGGGACTTTCTTAAGACTGACGATATGATAATGTGGCCTGAATGGCAATATGATTGGCTTTGGTGCAGCCATTTTTAAAGGGTTTTCAACTCCTTTGAGATGAATTGGTTGAATTATAAGTGGTGTGGCAGCCAAATCTCCATTAGAGGATATAACTGCTATGACTTCCCTCTATCCTGGAGGAAATGTGTCTTTAATCTCAAATGATACAACGTCATCGTCTACCATTTGCAGGTTACCACCGTCAATAATGTTTTGTATAAGATGGCAGAGTGCCAAACATTCCTCAGTGTTGTGACCACTAGAGTGAGAGTGGTATTGACATACTCCAGTAGCATCAAACCTTTTTGAGCGTGGGTTAATTGTAGGTAGCAGTACTGTGTTTTTTCCCTCATTGATCAGCATCTGTAATATTTCTTCCATTGGCTGACCTAAATAGGTGAATTCCCTTTTATTGGCAAAGTCCCAACGGGATTTAGCTTTTCCTTTTCTTGGAAACTTTTCCTTTAGTGTTTCACTTTCTTGAGTAAATGGTGGAGTATTTGTGATAAGAGAAAGGAGGTTGGCATGCTCCCGACTAAACAACTGCCGTGTTACTTGGTGTTGATGAATCACCAATTCTGCTAGTTGATTGACTTGTTCACCAAGAGACCTTCACTTTCGTTCCATCATGAACTGGAACTCTAAATAATCCCATTTATCGGAATTATCCTTACTAGTTTGGGGAGAACCACCCACATATCTAAGGTACTTAGAGCTCTCTTCACTGCCTCTATTGATTATGTTAACCACCTCTTCCTTGTGTTGAGGGAGAGGGTTGTCTTGAACATGTGGTTGCTCAGGCTTGGTTACCACGATCTCACCACTATCAATTAAGTCATGGATCTTATGCTTGAGGGCCCAACAATCTTGAGTATCGTTGTCTGGAGCTCCAGAATGGTAAACACACTTTTTGCTTGTATTGAAGTCTTTTCCACATGGATTAGCTGGTAAAAGGAGATGAGTAAACTTCTTCTGAGTTGTCAGAAGTTTGAGGATGTTTTTGAGTGAATCCCCCAAGGGTGTGTGTAAACCCCAAATTTTATGAAATAAAAATATTCAATTTTTCTTATAATTACTATTCAAGAAAATGGTTAAATTGATAAAAGGTTAAAGTTAAGGGTGATATATGTAAATATTTTAAATAAGCAAGTGGTTATAAAATACTCATCATTTGTCGTGGAATATTCGTTTGGTCGTGGAATATTCTCTTGTCATTTTAAAATATTCGTACGATTATGCACAAGTAGCGACCATTTATGGGCCCTATAACAAAAAATAATCATTGGATGAAGAAAAAACGACAAGTTTGAGTTTTTATAAATAACGACGTAATTGTTACCGTTAACATCGTTGGATTACCTAGCGGTTAAAATAAGATGTCTGCATGGTCAGCATGATAGAACACAAGATTGCATTTATATTTTTTCAATTATTGATTCTTACGTAAGAAGGCACTTACTTAATAATTGTTACAGTAATTCTGCTCAATATTTTATTTTATTGATTCAATAATTGCTGCGTTGATATTTTAAATTATTGTTGTTTCAATAATTGTCACTGCACAGTATTCCCCATTATCAGATCAATAATTCATATTATTTGAATAATATTATTAGATAGCTTTATTGGCAATGTTTAAGGAAGTTCTATCTAGGAAAGGGGTTTGGTCACCTAATTGCGCGCCAGTAAGAAGAAATCCTTATCGGAAAGCCCCCTCTTTCCTAGGAACGACCTGGTTGTCATAATTATAATTATGTAATATTATTTGTGAATAATTAATTATTGATTTATATGATAAAGAAATGTTTATTTTCTGTGGATGGATAGGGAAATATTTATTTTGTGTTGATATAAATAAAGAAATTAATGCTGAGGTATTTTATTAGTATTTTATCGGAATGGAGGTATTAAAAATCATCCGTATGTGGATTTCGGGTATTTTTCGTTTGGAATTTGGAAAAACTTAAAGCTACAAAGTTGTAGAGAATTTAATTTTCTATGGAATAGACATAAAATTTGTATTTTTCTAATAAAAGGGCTATTTATTATAAATTATTGAAGTTTTGAAAATTAAATATTTTTATTTAAATTATGGGTGGGACCCACTTTTGTCCTTTGTTGATAAAATGTGCTGAATTAATTTTTTCAAATGTGGTGGGCTATACAAAGGTCTGCGTAGAAGAGAAAAATAATAATATTATTTTATTATTTTAGTCTCTTTTGGCGTTCTAGCATTTTCCTACAAATAGGGTGCTTAGTTAGAATTGAAAATCACACCAGAATCATAAGCTTTTTCTCTCTATATTATCGAGCGTATTTTGTGAGTATTTAGATACTTTGAGAGTTGCTATTCAGTGCAAGTTTCCTTCAGCATTACATCCGATATTTTATTCAGAAATACTGTTCTTTTAAGGTAAGAGGTGGTAAGGGATGTTATTTTCTTCGTAAATGATATTATTTTTTTTGAAATCATTATACCGAAATATTGATATGAATTTTATTGTGAAAGTTTTACCTTTTCGGGTCGGGGTTACTATTCATGTATACGACACTATTCATGAGTTAGTATTCATGAGTTACTATCCACGAGTTAATATTCATGAGTTACTATTCATGAGCTACTATTCACGATAAAATTGGTTTCTTTTTCTGACCAAATTATCATTGATTTATGAATCTTACTCTTGAAATTAAATCCATGTCTTGATTATATTATTTTTATTATCATATTTAACAATTTTATAACCCTGGTGATGGAATTTCTCTTTCACTTGAGTGTAAAGATGGGTAGATTATTGGTATGATCGTGACTATGGGTTCTCTTTGGCCAGTAGTGCGAAGATGAATTATTGACTGGTATGATCATGACAATTGAATTTATAAACGATTATCTTTAACTTAAGTGCAAAGGTGAATTGATCAACATGGTTATAATTATTGTTTATATAAATTCTGAAATGATTATATATTTCTTTGAGATATTAATATCTTTGTCCCGTAGTGCAAAGATGACCTGTTGTTCACTATCTTTGGCCCGTAATGCAAAGATGACTTGTTGTTGAATATCTTTGGCCCGTAGTGCAAAGATGACTTGTTGTTGAATATCTTTGGCCTGTAGTGCAAAGATGAACTGTTGATGAATATCTTTGGCCTGTAGTGCAAAGATGAATTTATTAGTATGATTATGAACATGAACTGTGATTTGGTATAACAATGATCTTTGATATTTCAGGTAAAGACAGGTGATTAAAAATATCTTCGTCCTGGATGAGAAGAGGAATTTAGAACTACAATTATGATTATGAGTTATACCCGTGATTGTGGACCGAAACTGTTGATTGATGTTACAGAGATAAAACATTATTGATGACCTTTTAACATGGAGAAGATAATAGACCTTATGGTCTATTTGACACTTCTAATGGATTGCTCGTTCTACTGCAACTATGGTTGAAAAGTTTTATCATCTACCATATGTTTTAAATCTCTGATTTATTACTGACAAAGGCTATTGATAATTTAACTATCTTTAGTCATGATATTCTTTACTGAGCTAGTTGTGCTCACCCTTTTGTTTCACAATTCCTTTCAGGTAATAAGAGTGTAGCTGGGTCGAGCGGGGGTAACAGGGGAATAGTACGATGGTCTATAGCTATTGAGGTTTCCCCTAAAATAGTATGGAAATAATGTTTTTGAGAATTTTAAATAAGTGTGTTGTATTTTATACGTCATTTTAACAGTTAATTTTAGTGAACCGAATAGGGTGATGCGAACCCAACTTTGGAAGGGTGTTTTGCCACTATCATACAAGATGTCTAATGACCTACGACTTCATGTTATCATAAGACAGGGTTGTGCACATCCACTTACTGATTATATCTACGAGCACTACCTATATAATCTTAGAGTTTGGTTGAAATATAATTCTCAATTGGAGACAATGGAGATAATTATATGTCAAGAGAAGACTCACCATTGGAAAGAACATGATATAAATCTTATCGTTTTTCTTTGGGGTATATTGGGTCAACAAAGGATAATTTTCAAGTCATATGATATTTATTATAACTTAGATGCATGGCCTCCCATGTATGAAGGTTTCTTTGAGCATTTTCCAAAGATTTTAATTTCTAAAATAGTTATTGATTGTACCTTTATGTAATATATCAATGTGAGGTGCTATCTAAGTAAAGGGATGAGATTCACAATTGGTATTAAAACTCACAGTATATGTGTTGTCATATTTTGCACGACAATTATAATAATGAAGTTGTATTTTTTTTTATGTACCATGTATTTGGCGACTCAGAATGGGTTGGGTGATGTATACCTATTTTGGGGGCGTCACAGTTGGTATCAGAGCTTAGGGATATGGTCGCTGGCGGATATCTGAGCCTAGAACTAGGAGGGGAGAGACGAGTGATATACTTCGCTAGTATGTGACTTACCTAAGTCAAAATTTCTTACTTGATAAATTGACAAATTGTGATATGTCAATTAACCCTTATTTTGAAGCTGTATTCTAGAATGATATCTGAAATACAGGAGATGAGCAATGGAGAAGTCATGATGACCGGGGAGATAGAATCTAAAATGAAAGCAAGGTAATCTTAACTCTTTGAAATACCAGGTACGTAAATTTCGGGGATGAAATTTCATAAGGAGGGGAAATTGTAAGACCACGAATTTAATGAAATAAAAGTATTCAATTTTTCTTATAATTACTATTCAGTAAATGGTTAAATTGATAAAAGGTTAAAGTTAAGGGTGATATATGTAAATATCTTAAATAAGTAAGTGGTTATAAAATACTCATTGTTGTTAGGGAATATTCGTTTGGTCGTGGAATATTCTTTACAGTCATTTTGAGAATATTCGCACGACTGACGTTAAAACCATTTATAGGCCTCATAACAGAATAACTATTGGATGAAGAAAACGACAAGTTTGAGTTTTTATAAATAATGACGTAATTGTTACTGCTAACAACCTTTTAATAATTACCGGTGGTTAAAATACGATGTCTACGCGTGGTTGCACAACAAAGACATGGTATTGCATGGTATTTTTTTGAATTATTGATTCTTACGTAAGAAGGCACTACTCAATAATTGTTACGTAAATTCTTCGCTCAATATTTTATTCTATTGATTCAATAATTGTTGCGTTGATATTTTATATGGTTGTTGTTTCAATAATTGTCACTGCACAGTATTTCCCATTATCAGATCAATAATTCATATTATTTGAATAATATTATTAGATAGCATTATTGGCAATGTCTAAGGAAGTTCTGTCTAGGAAAGGGATTTGGTCACCTAATTGCACGCTAGTAAGGAGAAATCCTTATCGGAAAGCACCCTCTTTCCTGGGAACGACCTGATTGTCATAATTGTGATTCTGTAATATTATTTGAGAATAATTAATTATTAATTTATATGATAAGGAAATATTTATTTTATGTGGATGGATAGGGAAATATTTATTTTGTGTGGATATAAATGAAGGAATTAATGCTGAGGTATTTTATCGGAATGGATGTACTAAAAATCGACTATATATGGATTTCGGGCATTTTTCATTTGGAATTTGGAAAACCTTAAAGCTACAAAGTTGTAGAGAATTTAATTTTTTATGAAATGAACATAAATTTTGTATTTTTCTGATAAAAGGGCTATTTATTATGAATTATTGAAGTTTCAGAAATTAAATATTTTTATTAAAATTATGGGTGGGACCCACTTTTGTCCTTTGTTGATTAAATGTGTTGAACTAATTTTTCAAATGTGGTGGGCTATTCAATGGTGTGCGTAGAAGAGAAAAAATAATAATAATATTTTATTATTTTAGTCTTCTTTGGCGTTCTAGCATTTTCTTATAAATAGGGTGCTTAGTTAGAATTGAAAATCACACCAGAATCATAAGCTTTCTCTCTCTATATTATCGAGCGTATTTTGTGAGTATTTAGATACTTTGAGAGTTTCTATTCAGTGTACGTTTTCTTCAGCATTACATCCGATATTCCAGTCAGAAATACTGTTCTTTTGAGGTAAGGGATGGTATGGGATGTTATTTTCTTCGTAAATGATATTCTTTCTTTTGATATCATTATACCGAAATATTGATATGAATTTATTGTGAAATTTTTACCTTTTCGTGTTAAGGTTACTATTCATTTATACGACACTATTCTCGTATGCGGCACTATTCATGTATATGGCACTAGTTATGTATATGACACTATTTAAGTATACGATACTATGTATGAATACGGAGTACTATTCATGAGTTACTATTCCTGAGTTACTATTCATAAGTTACTATTCATGAGTTACTATTCACGAGTTACTATTCATGAGTTACTAATCACGAGTTATTATTCATGAGTTACTATTCACGGGGTACTATTCATGATAAAATTGGTTTCTTTTTCGGACCAAATTATCATTGATTTATGAATCTTACTCTTGAAATTAAATCCATGTTTTGATCATATTATTTTTATTATCATATATAACAATTTTATAACCGCTGTGATGGAATTTCTCTTTCACTTAAGTGTAAAGATGGGTAGATTATTGGTATGATCGTGACTATGGGTTCTCTTTGGCCAATAGTGCAAAGATAAATTGTTGACTGGTATGATCATGACCATTGAATTTATAAACGATTATCTTTAGCTTAAGTGCAAAGGTGAATTTATCAACATGGTTATAATTATTATTTATATATATTCTGAAATGATTATATATTTCTTTGAGATATTAATATCTTTGGCCCGTAGTGCAAAGATGACCTGTTGTTGAATATCTTTGGCCCGTAATGCAAAGATGACCTGTTGTTGAATATCTTTGGCCCATAGTGCAAATATGACTTGTTGTTGAATATCTTTGGCCTGTAGTGCAAATATGAACTATTGATGAATATCTTTGGCCCGTAGTGCAAAGATGAATTTATTAGTATGATTATGAACAGGAACTATGATTTGGTATAACCATGATCTTTGATGTTTCAAGTAAAGACAGGTGATGAAAATTATCTTTGTCCTGGATGAGAATAGTAATTTAGAACAAAAATTATGATTATGAGTTATACACGTGATTGTGGATAGAAACTGTTAATTGATGTTATAGGGATAAAAAATTGTTGGTGGACTTTTAACATGGATAAGATAATAGACCTTATGGTCTATTTGACTCATCTAATGGATTGCTCGTTCTGCTGCAACTATGGTTGAAAAGTTCTGTCATCTACCATATGTTCTAAATCTCCGATTTATTACTGACGAAGGCTATTGATAATGGAGATAATTATATGTCAAGAGAAGACTCACCATTGGAAAGAACATGATAACAATCTTCTCGTTTTTCTTTGGGGTATATTGGGTTAACAAAGGATAATTCTCGAGTCATATGATATTTATTATAACTTAGATGCATGGCCTCCTATGTACGAAGGTTTCCTTGAGCATTTTCCAAAGATTTTAATTTCTAAAACAGTTATTGATTGTACCTTTATGTAATATATCAATGTGAGGTGCTATCAAAGTAAAGGGATGAGATTCACAGTTGGTATTAAAACTCACAGTATATGTGTTGTCATATTTTGCACGACAATTGTAATAATGAAGCTGTAGTTATTTTCTGTACCATGTATTTGGCGACTCAGAATGGGTTAGGTGATGTATACCTATTTTGGGGGCATCATAGTGTGAACACTCTTGAGGGATTAACTTCTCCACTCTTTGGTAAGGGAGAATTTTAAGACTGAGCTCGAAAAGGGGAGTAGTTTCTCCTCTGAATAGGCAAGTTTTAATTGCCTTTTTGTCCTTGCAGTATGAAGAAAACATCCTCTTCTTTCTTCTTATGGACCCTTTGGGGGTTGTTCCCATAACTTCCAGATTGGATATGCTCAGCTACGACTTTTAATGCGGCGAGGTCTTGAATCTTCCCAGACTTCAATCCCATTTTTCCCATTTCTCCGTGCTTAATCTTTTCTGAGAATGGTTTTCCTATTCCAGCTAAGACCCTCTCATAAAATGGAGCTTCTTGAATATCTATGAAGGTCATCACCATTTCAAACTTTTTCATAGATGGGATAACTTGAGCAGCCAAATGCCTTCATCATTGGCCATACTCTCTGAATGAATCATTAACTTGTTTCTTGACCTTGGTAATTTCACTCTGGTCTAGAGCTATCTAAGTTTGAAAGATGTATTGACTGAGGAAAGCATGAGCTAACTCCTCCCAACTGTGAATTTTGGAGTTATCCAATCTGGTGTACCATGCTCTAGCTTCTCTAGTCAAACTTTTTTGAAATAGTTGCATTCTAAGCTTTTCATTCTTGGCATTGGATCTGAGCTCTCCAATGAACACTTTTAAGTGGGTGTAAAAATCTCCCAATCAATCATATTTCTCAAAATCAGGAGTCTTGAATTTCTCCGGATAATGAGCCCCGGGGAAGATGCAAAGGTCTGAATATGAAACACTTCCGCGTGTTCCAATCCCTTTGATGGACCAAATGGTCTCTTCCATTGTAGAACCTTCTTCCAAATATTACCAATGTCTTGATCTTCTTTAAGATGGGTGATTTCAAGGGTTTTGTTGGTCTTTTCAATTTAAGACTCAGGTGCTGGAACTTCTCTGTCCGGACCCTGGATTCCTTCATGTGCAGAGGGTTCTGTGTGGATGGGTATTTATGGACCCTGAGTTAATTTGTGCAATTCTTTGAGCAGAACAACCAACTCTATTATTTAATTACTTAATCCTTCAAACTCCTCAAAAGAGACAGGAGTAGGATTAGGCTGGCAACTTGTAGCCATGTCTGGATGTAGGCTTAGTGCCTTTTTGGACCGTGAACGGGTAATTGGACCAATCGTTGCCCTACAAAAAGACTTATGAAGTTTAGTCTGGGTAAATGTGGTAATGTAACATGCTATGTAATGTGTCCATTTTTTGGGAGTATTATCCTACAAAACTGATGTCAGTTTTTTAATAACAGGAGAGCATGACAGGTTTTGATATGCATGTTCACATATTCCTTTTTATTTTCCATTACATTGAGATTGACATGGAAATCAAATTACAAGTAATTAAAATGGGAAGGCATGAAAAGACTACCCTCCGCGTTTGGTTTATCAGAGGCTGACCTATCTTAGGCTACTCTCGTGGCTTCTTGGCATCAAGATTCCCAGATCATCGCAATTTACTCGATGGGAAGTTAATCCAATCTTTCAACTGGAGCGAATCTGGGTGGTGCCTTTCTTGAGCCTCACGGAATTAGTGTCCCTTGAGTCCAGTAATCAAACACCGATAGGTGAGCCTCCTGGTGGAGGAATCACATAACATACATACACATACATCGTGTCTCACCGTATGGAAATGACGACATGTGCGAAGTAA
Source organism: Panax quinquefolius (assembly GCA_020205615.1). Taxonomy (NCBI): domain Eukaryota; kingdom Viridiplantae; phylum Streptophyta; class Magnoliopsida; order Apiales; family Araliaceae; genus Panax; species Panax quinquefolius. The sequence continues at coordinate 116,170,280 of CM035153.1, forward strand.
TAATATCACAGGCAGATATGATGTGAAGCACTAAAGTGCAGTAAATAAAGCATTAACATACATCCATTCAATGTAAATGCAGTATTCATACATAAGCAAATAAATGTTTTGAAAAGCTTGGATAGCGGCTTAAGCCTTCTTACTAGATTCCCCAACAGAGTCGTCACATGTTGACGTCATGGTTATTTGTCCCTTTCTATGCTTGTCTTTTGGTTTTCTCATTTTAGGTGAGTTTTGTTTGAAAAAACAAGTTTGAAAAAGTCTGACATGTATATGTTGATGATTTGACTTTTAGAGTCGCCAGTTGGTAATTTTAAAATGGTTGTACCAACTCAACCAAAAAAGGTTTGCACAAAGACCCAATGATTGGACACTGTTTAACTAGTCTTGGAAACCGAGATTCGTTAGGGTTCGGGGGCTTGATTAAACAGAGGGAAGGTGTTAGGCACCCCCCGACTTCTGTGAAAACACGGTTATCGCCAATTTTCATTTAACTTTTATCTTCTTATGTGTGTCTGTGAGTTGGGCCTATGTGCAACTGTCTGGAAGTAGTGTTATGCCTCATTTTCACCTATATACAAAGGGTTTGACTTTTGTATAAAAGTTTAATTTTAACAAGATATAGCAATGAAGTTTTGGAAAATTGGTTTTTCAAACCCTTATGCTCCATAGTAATTGAGGCCTTTGATACTTCTATTTTATTATATGTTCGGCTTGATTGTTTTTATTTTTGAGATGGGAGGCATCTTCGAGAAAATAAAATACATAGCAATGCCAAACTCCTTGTGGGCATGAGAGTCATCTAAGGATATACCGACACCGTAGATAATTTACAAGCTGGCTGCAACTGATAAATGTCCATCTTGGGAACCGAATCTAGATTCAGAGGGTGAATCTGTGATCACATGATTCTTAGGCTGACATGAAAGATCAATATGTACAAAAGTTAGAAAAAGAACTAGATTTAAATAAATCTAAATGTGTTTAATTGATTTATTTTGTGAGTAAGCTATGTGAAGGTCGTTCTATGACCTAAAATGTGTTTATGTGGTTAGTAATCTGGCTACGTGCTAGAATTAATTGTTTAGAATTTCTGAGACGAAAATAAATGTTTTTCGAGAAATTTCCATAAAAACACTATTCATCCGATTCTACTCGGGGAATTATTTTGAAATTCCGAGAAACGCTTAATGATAGAATATCGAGATAAGATGAAATATCTAATAATATTTCATTTATGGTAAACGTAGTTTTTGCCCGGGGACTTAAAACCTAAGGGTTGAGTAGAATGATTTTTGAGAAGGAAATGAAATGCGTAGAAGGAATTTTGTTATTGTTAATGTGCGTGTTATACTAGGATGATACTATTAAGTATCTATGTATAATACGATGAGTTAATACGGAGTACAATACGATTATCGTACTAGTATTATACGGAGAGAATACGTGAATTATACGTATGGAATATGATTGGTATTATAGAATTAAGTTAAGACTTAAGGTTAATTCATTTGGGTTGGATTATGATTAGTCCAATCAATTGAATGAGCAAGCCCAAGGGATTATTGTGTTAAGCCCAAGTCAAGGCCCAATATTAGATTGGTTAAGCCTAATGCCAGAAAAACTGAACCGTGGATTGAACCAGTGGGTCACCGAATGGGTAAAACCCATGGGGATGACCCATGGGCATGGTGGGCCGGCCACTTGGTGTGCAAAGCAAGATAATCACTTGGTCACCAAGTATTTTACTTGGTGACAAAGTGTTGAATAGTAAGGAGGTGGGACATTTGACCAAAAAGCCCTTCCTCTTGTTTTCCTATAAATAGGAAGCCTATGTTTGCCATTTGATGTTTTTCCAAGACTCAACCAACATATTTGAGAGAGAAAAAGAGCTAGACTTAAACCATTCTTCTACCTTGAAGCTTTTTCATTAGAAGTTTATAAAAAACTCAAAGATCGTTAAGGTAATATTTCATAATAGTAGTTCCATCTCTTTTGATTCCTTTAAGTATGGAGAATCATAGATTGGTGGAGCATGTCTAGTATGGAGGAATAAGGATGACTTGTAATTTTTAAAACCTTTATAAGTCATGCGTAAATGAAATTCATAAGGGTTGTTATAGCTTAAAATCATGAAAATATTGTTAGTGTATAAACAATTAAACTCCATCAATACGTAAATATGTGCATCTTGTTTGGTTAGGATGTAGATATGAAATCTATGGAGTATTTCATGTGATTTGGCTTAGAGAACCTTAGTAACGAAGTTATGGCGAATTTCACGAAAATATACGTTAAACGTTGAAAACGTTGAAATTCCGGATTGGTGGTCGAAAGTTGTCGTAAGACTTAAAAACGTTATTTTTCAATGTCAACACGTGAGATACGGTATTTAAGAGTCGTGGACTCAAGAATTGTCGGATTGCGACTTAAAATGAAGAAAACGAGCATTGAACGCTCATTAACATTTACGAACGCTTAGAAAATGAACTCAATAGTGAATTTTGAGTTAACAAATTTGGAAGTGTCAAATTCTTATATGAACGCGTAGAGTATGTTATTTATGACGTGTAGGCTTTTGAACGGACCAAATTGGACTTATAACAAAGAAGTTATGGATCCGAGAAGCACACTAAAAATTTTGTATGTCAAAAATTTCTGGTACTGAGGTCTAGCGCCGCGGCGCCAGACAGTGTGTTAAATGTCGCACCGTAGCCCCGACACAATGTAATTGGTTACTGGAAAAGTGGCGCCACAGTGCCACTGATAGAAGGAAGTCTCGCGCCGCACCGCTGAGACCGGGACCTGGGTACTGCTAACTGGCGTCGTAGCGCCAGTCTTGAATAGAAAGTTCACGCCGCGGCGTGGGTGCAAGGTATTTATTGATTGACTTAGGTTTGAACTACAATTGTTCAAAGACCTAGAAGAGTAAAGTTTATGCACTTCATAAGTGTACTAGAACTATTCCTATACTACCTATACTAAGGTATATGATATTGAAACTTAGGAATTGAATGTATATTAGTAAGTTATGAATGAAGATCATAAAGTGTTATCAATGAACCTAGTCGGGAAATAACGTTGGTACTTTGCCAATGATGATAGAGTCCGGTTAATAACATATGTTGGTTAATAAGCCAAGACGAAGGGAAATAAGCCGAGTTGACTTTATTAATGATATTAAGTTAACAAAGACATAAAAGAGAAAGAAGTTGGTAGGAACAATGTGAATAATTGTTTGATAGCTAATTATAGTGTGCTATGTTAATATATCATGTAGATTTTGTAAAGGTTGTGGTCAGTCGATTAAGTTATTTGAAGACACTGAAAGGCAAGTTTTCTTAACGCTTGTCGGACTTTCAAGTTAGTCAAGTTTTATGTGATTCATTGTACTGAATTGCACGACTGATTTTAAAGAAAGGGTCAATGCCAGATTTAACTCAGCTAGACTACTCGTAAGATATAGATTGATTGATATTCATATCTTTCTATATAGAAATGTTAACGCTATCCTATGCCAAGTAATTGGTACGGATGTGAAGGTAAGGTTAGTCATGAACAAACAAATGTATTTTCATCGATTATTCGATGGGCACGCTGAAGTTTGCCAAATGTTAAACGTAAATCGTTTAACGAATGAGTGTCGATCAACATAGAGTACTATAAATTGATCACCTAGAAGTGCTCGTAAGTAATGCGGATGTACGTACCTTAGTCTTTGTGATATCCTTTTCAAGTATGAAAACAGAAAGCTACTATTCATGGTCTATTGACCGGTTCAGAATTCCTAATCTACTCTATACTTTGGGAATTGATGATATGAAATGTTAAAGTATTATTGCTTCATAATACTTCATAACTATTTGTTCAGTTATGTATAAGTTATCATATAATTCACGAATGTGGTATTGATGTTATCCTTTGTTAAACTTGATGAGCTTGTTATGCTCACTTCTTGCGTGAATTATATGATTACAGTTAAGGATGAACGTACTGAGAATGCTAAGAGAGATAAGGGCAAAGCTAAGATGGATACTTAGCCATCGTGTAATTGATTAGTATGTTTGTATGTATTATACATTATGAACAACGAACTATGTAATTTGTTTATGAACCTGGGAAGGATTATACTTTGATTGTAATAAGAAGATAGTAATTACATTCATTATGTTGTATTTCAATGGAATGATTGTATAGTTATGAGTACCGTGTAGCACCATATGTCGGGTTGGAAGATACCCGAATTTGGGGGCATCACATTAGAAGTAGCCAAATTTAAGAAAATCTAGCCCGCAGGCTGTAGGATTAAATATCTACATTAGGAAAGCGATTAAAGCGAGATACTTATATAAAAGTGGTAGAAATATATATATATATATATATATATATATATATATATATATATATATATATATATACCACTTATAACTATATATATATAAGCAATAAAAAGTCACGCATTGACATTCTGGGCATACCCACTCGAAAAGACTCTCAACGTTAGTGTGTGTGTATATATATATATATATATATATATATATATATATATAAGTAAAAGAAAACATAAAAATCTGAAATATCTTATAGTGGGCTGCTAAGAAGACTTCAGATAGCTTTTGATGCCTAAAAACTCAGTTTCCACCGGTTAAACTTCAGTATGTTATAAAACACGAGCTTACAAGTGTTTAGAAAGAATAATCACACAGTTTAGAGCACTCTAGCAGGGGTTACAGGCTGAAATGGACAGAGTTTTCTCTTGTTTCTCCTTTTTTTTCAAATGAGCTACCAAGAGCTCATATTTAAATTACAGATGGCACCAGGTCAACCTGAATCGATTCTTGGTCTACTCTACTTTACCGCCTGCCATCTGGTATTGTCTTCTAAAAGTACGTGCACTTAAGCTACGAGCTGTCCACTCGAAACTTCATAACTTTCAATTCGGGCATCCGATAAAGGAGTGTTGTACCTTTATGGAATGCTGTTGTCCATAGCTATATAATGACATGGGATTAAAGGTTGTACGAAGTCGGGCAGATGGGTCTATGACTAGATATCCAAGTCCTCAAAGTCTACCAAGTGTGCTCTCTTGTGCAATTGTCACTCGGTATATGAGCTATGCTTCTTGTGGGACACCTTGATATTCAGTGTGATGTGAATTGTGTTGAGACAACATTGATGTGATGTTGAGGTGCCAAAATGAAGATTATGCCCCCACTGGGGTTATCTCCAGCTCTGGTAAAGATGTAGCAGTCGTTTCTCAAGGTTAACTCTGGGATTAAACTGAGTATCCCTGGGTTGTCTCTGGCGTTGAAACTAAATTTTCTGGGGTTATCTCGGAAGCTTGAACTGGATCCCTCGGGGTTATCTCTGAGGTTGGAACTTGATCTCTCGGGGTTATCTCTGGGGTTGAAACTGAGTCTCTCGAGGTTATCTCCGAGATTGAAAACTGGACTTCCCGGGGTTGTCTCCAGGATTGAAAACTGATATGACTTCTAGGGTTATCCCTGGAAGATGATTTTACCCTCTTGCAGGGTTAGTAACAGGAACATAAAATTTAGTGTCTACAATTAGTGATCGAGGTCATCTAGGGTAATTAATCTCATTGAAGGGTAAATACTGTAAAACTTGATTACTCTATAATTATGAAAAGGTGATACTGAACTAAAGAACTGAAATTTTTAAATCATTATTTATTCGTTTATTATTGCTAGATTAGTTACCCAATTCAAAACCCCTTTCTCTTGGAAATATGCAATTGGATAAATATAAAATAATGTGTTCTTTGTGGGATCGACCTTTTCTTGTTACTATACTAATAATTGTGTTAATAGAGTACAAATAAGGTATTAATTTTGGAGTGTTAACGACAGCTCCCAAATTTTGGCGTCATTGTCGGAGAGCATTATTTTTTTTATTTATTCTTTATTTTCTTTAATTTTTAGTTATTTTTTATTTATTGAATGAAATAATCCTCTCATTCTATTAACTTAAATTTTGATCAAGAGATAGAGAAAACTGCAGATATAGAAGAAGCTCTTGTTCCATCACCTGATCTCAGTATATCAATTGAAGGGGAAGAGATGGTGGTGCTAAACAACAACAGAACTTTAAAAGAACTGGCTACTCCTCATCTGGATCAACCATCGTTGTGTATTGAATATGCTAGTTTAAATGTTGCTTTTGAACTTAACTATGGACTAATTCATCTTTTGCCTACTTTTCATGGTCTTACAGGTGAAGATCCACACAAGCATATGAAAGAGTTTTCATGTGGTGTGTTCCACAATAAAATCACATAGGAGTAACAGAGGAGCAGATCAAACTTAGAATTTTTTCATTCTTACTAGCAGATTTGGCTAAAGACTGGTTATACTATCTTCTTTCAAGATCAATACGACCATGGACTGATATGCAAAAACTATTCTTGGAAAAGTATTTTCCTACTTCGAGAGGTTCTAACATAAGGAAGGAGATATGTGTAATCATGTAGTTCAGTATGAAAACATGTTATGAGTATTGGGAAAGATTTAAAAAGTTATGTTCTAGTTGTCCACCTCATCAGATTAATGATCATCACTTGATACAGTACTTCTATGAAGGGTGGCTACCAAAGGATAGAAGCATGATTAATGAAACAAGTGAATGAGCTCTAGTAGATAAAACTCTAGAAGCTATAAGGAACTTAACTACAAACATGGCAGCCAACTCAGAACAATATAGAACTAGGATGGATCATACACATCAAAGGGTAAATGGGGTAAGCACAAGTAATATTGAGCAAAATAATTATGATTTAACTACTTTGATTCGACATATTATTGTCTTTCATAACAGATTGAATGATTCTTTTGTAGGCATAAATTTTTGGGGAGTCATAGAGTTAGGGGATCATATAAATTAAATGGATTTATGTATTGTCATCATCAAAAAAGGGGAGAATGTTGTTTATATATTTTATGAGTTTAATGATGACAATATTATTAGGGTTATGATTTTAATAAAATTGTTTGGGCTAATTTAAATTTATTATATGTTGATTTCTTGGTTGGTCCAATATGGATTTACATTCCATTAGTAATCTCTCTATTGCATAGAAGTATCTGTATCTCATAACCCACAAGTTTTATAATTCTATACATGTGTTCTAAGGAAAGTTCTATTTTATATCCGGTCTAGAATATGTATTGATATACTGATAAGTAGGTTTTATACCTACTTATTGAATATAAATTAACGAGAATTATGCTCATCTCAAGTAGATTTTAGTATGTTTTTAATTGCATTTTATGTTTATTTTGCATTACTTGTAATCAGAACTCCTATGGTATGAAAATGCAGGAAATGGCATAGCTCGGCATTGGCAGGTGGTATGAGACTAGTGAAGTCATGGCACGTGAAACGAGTGTAGATAAGGAACTGAGCAGTGATGGAGGAACAAGCAACAAGCAGCAGAACAACATGAAATAGCAGTAGAACACAAGTATGCAGAATACGTGGCCACACAATGAAACAAGTTGGATTTTGCTTGCGCTACGCGCATCATCACTCTGAAGCTAAAATCGTATACACGCACGCCCACGCCCATTTTGTATTGGGACCTCATGCTACTATGCATGAAATCATTTGAAGTTGTTATTTGACTTAATTTTAAATTTGAAATTTGAAGCGCTTGAGCCTATCTAAACTATTCTGGTTGGTACCAGACATGTTTGTTGTTGGTTTTTATCAGTTTTTCAATAGAGAACTAGGGTTCTATGCTTTGAATTAATTTCAAAGAGGATTTGAAAATACACTTAAGATTTTCTACATCTTCTTTAGAATTCAGTCATTGAATAATAACTCATTTCATTTTGTTGGAAATTGTTGGAGATTTGAACAGCACTTTGGAACATAATCTGCAATTGGGTTTGATCAATTCTATCTTCTCTTTCAATTACTTTATTTATTTTCCATGTGTTACTATAATCCCATAATGGCTTTCGGTTCGAAATGAACTAAATTCCATCATGGGATTCTAACGATTTTGATATGTAATCTATAATTAATTGCCCGATTCCTTGATTATTCGCTTTATCATTGGAATTTCATTATGATTGATTGGATTGCATGAATGTTTGATCACCTTTAATTTTATGTACTTATATGGAATTGAAAAATGACATGTGAGTATGGTTGTAATCATGATAGCATGCGTTTATGAGGCTGAAAAGTTTAGCTTTATATTTCGTGAACCAGATAGAAATATACTGTTTCATCGTGTGTAGTAATATAAGAGCTTAGACTTCAATTCAATATTGCTACAATTTCACATAGAAATATAGTGATTTTGGTTTTATTGATGATTACATGATTTCTATTGCATGTGGAGGTTATGTAAGCAGGTCGTAATGCATTGAAAAATGGTTATGTCTACTTTTGTGCTCTTGGCTAATTTTCCATGATACATGTATAATCTTGCATGATGGTAATATTTAGATGAAATATGAAATGAAGTTAGAATCCCATTTATTTCCAAATTTGATTTCATTAAAGTAGAATTGTGTTTTTAATTATTAACTTATTTAGTATTAATTGTGATTTAGAATTGTCCGTTTAAGCATATAAAAATAGTGATACAATTGGTGTATGATAATTTATTTTTTAAAACCTTTCTCCTTGGATCGATACTTTTCTTACTCTGTACTACTTGTTGACCTATGTATGCTTGCATGAGTTAGTGTCCTTTTGTTAAGATTAATAAGGAAGCAACAAGTTTTTGGCGCCGATGCCGGGGAAAGGCGTTTAAATTTATTATTATTATCATTAGTTTTAAGCTATATTGTATGACTTAGACAAATCAAATCTTGTCTCATTTCTATTTTTGTTTTTGTTTGTATTTCAAGTACTTGTATATATTTTTATGCACACGCGGTCATCCAACTCCGAGTTAACACCTGGTCAGGATAATATTAACGGAAGAGGTTGGAAAACAAAAGTGAGTAGAAATTTACAAGCAGCCTTAGAGACGACAACATCTAGTATGGCGGAAGAAGAGCAAAGAGAGGAGCACAAGGCTTTGAGATATTATTCAATACCGAATATTAATGGATTGCAGTAAAGTATAGTCAGGCCAGCGATAGTAGCCAACATCTTTGAGAAAAAGCCGGGCACTATTCAAATGGTGTAGAATTCGGTACAGTTTGGGGGTACTGCTACAGATGATCCTAATGAGCACCTGTTGAGTTTCATTGAAATATGTGATATCTTCAGATACAACAGGGTGACAGAGGATGCAATTAGACTTAGACTGTTTCCATTTTCACTAGGAGATAAAGCTAGAAGTTGGCTTCACTCTTAACCTTCGGGATCTATTACCACATGGGAGGACCTAGCACAGAAATTCTTAGCCAAGTTTTTCCCAATGGCTAAGACTGCAAAGATTAGGACAGCAATTTCCCAGTTTGAGCAGCAACAAGGTGAATCTCTATATAAAGCCTGGGAGAGATACACGGAGATGCTAAGGAAGTGTCCACACCATGGCATGCCAGATTGGATGGTTATCAACACATTTTATAATGGATTAGGATGACAGTCAAGGCCGATTATAGATGCAGCTGCAGGAGGAGCTTTATGGGCGAAGAGTTATGAAGAGGCCTATAACCTTATTGAGGCAATGGCAACAAATGATTTTCAAAACCCTACAGCCAGGACTCCATAGCCCAAAGTTGCAGGTTTGTTTGAGGTGGATGCTATCACTTAATTGTTAGCACAGATGGCATCCATGGCGAAGAAAATTGATTCGTTGATAGAGACCAAGGCAAAGACAGTTGCCTTTGTGTGTGAGATTTGTGTAGGGTCACATTCAACTGATCAATATGTTATCAGTTCGGAGTCTGTACAATATATGAGCAATTATAAGAAGGATCAAGGACAATTTTAGAATACATACAACTCCAATAACCGCAACCATCCAAACTTCAGTTGGTCAAATAACCAAGGCAATCAACAAAGTCAGTTTCAAACACATAACCAATTTTAGTTATAGTCAGCTCAGCAACAGTTTGCACTAAGACCACCGTATCCACCTGGATTCTCTCAGCAACAACATCATACTCCATCTGCACCTCAGTAAGAAAAGAAGTCAGAGATGGAGGAGATGATGATGAAGTACATTGAAAATACAGAAGTGATGATTAAAAGCCAAGTAGTGGCTATTAAAAATCTGGAAACTCAAATGGGTCAGATGGCGAGCATGCTTAACAATAGACCCCAGGGTTCTTTGCCATGTACCACAGAGGCAAATCCAAGAAGAGAAGGGAAGGAACAATGTCAAGCGATTACACTTAGGTTTACAGGTTGCAGAAAATCAGCATGGCGCGCCCGCGCCATTTTTACAAAGGGAGGAAGCGCGGCTGCGCGAGACAGAAAATTCGTCTGTTGAGAAAGTGAATAATGAAGATTCTGGACAACAGCAGGAAGAAAAGAATAAAGAAGGTTCATTTGAAAAGCCTGTGAATAAAATACCAATAGTTCACCCTTCGGTTCCTTTTCCACAGAGATTGCATAAGTAGAGGGAAGACAAGCACTTTAGTAAGTTCTTAGAGGTCTTTAAAAAGCTGCAGATTAACATACCCTTCGATGTGGCATTGGAACAGATGCCTAGTTATGAAAAATTCATGAATGTTATTTTGTCAAGGAAGAAGAGATTAGAAGACTTTGAGACAATGGCCTTGACGGAGGAATGCAGTGTAGTGCTTCCACGCAAATTACCTCCAAAGCTGAAGGATCCGGGAAGTTTTACTATACCATGCACAATTGGAAAGATGAGTTTCAGCAAGTGTTTGTATGATCTTGGGACAATTATTAATTTGATGCCCTTGTCAGTATTTAATCAGTTGGGACTGCCGGCTCCAAGGCTGACAAATATTTCTTTACAGCTTGCTGACAGGTCTATCACTTATCCATGGGGAATTGTTGAAGATGTTTTGCTAAAAGTGGATAATTTTATCTTTCCGGCTGATTTTATCATTTTAGATTATGAAGAAGATAGGAGTATACCAATCATACTTGGATGACAATTCCTAGCCACAGGAAGGACCTTGATAGACGTTCAAAAAGGGGAACTCACAATGCGTGTTCAAGATCAGGAAGTCACTTTCAACGTATTCAAGGCAATAAAATTCTCGATAGAGGATGAGCAATGCTTCAGGGTTGATGTGGTGGACAAGATCTTAAATGATGAAGTAGAGAGCTTGGTGGATCATGAATCATTGAGAAGTGCTATTGCTGGAAACTCAAAATTAGATAATGAGGAGATTGAAGAGTTTATGCATTTTCTTGATACAACTCCACAATTCAAAAAATTTAAGACTCCTGTTGAACCATTGAAGAAAGCTGGAGAATCGTCAATGAAATTGAAGCCATCTCTTGAGACACCTCCAAAACTTGAGTTGAAACCACTTACAGACCATTTGAGGTATGAATTTTTAAATGAAAATTAAAAATTACCTGTGATTATTTCTTCTGCACTAACATCTTTTTAGGAAGAAAAATTGCTACGAGTTCTTAGAGAGTTCAAGTCAGCTATTGGATGGACTATATCAGATATAAAAGGGATCAGCCCATCTTTTTATATGCATAAGATCCTGCTGGAAGATGATAGCAAGCCTTCAGTGGAGCAACAAAGAAGACTTAATCCAATCATAAAGGAAGTGGTCAAGACAAAAGTATTGAAATTGCTGGATGCAGGCATAATTTATCAGAGTTCAGATAGTTCATGGGTGAGCCCAGTACAATGTGTACCAAAAAAAGGTGGTATGACCGTGGTTTCTAATGAGAACAATGAGTTGATTCCAACAAGAACAGTAACGGGGTGGAGAGTCTGCATGGATTACCGCAGGCTTAACAAAGCTACAAGGAAAGATCACTTCACACTGCCATTTATCGATCAGATGTTGGATACACTAGCAGGTCATGAGTTTTATTACCTTCTGGACGGATACTCATGCTACAATCAGATTGTTATAGCTCCAGAGGACCAAGAAAAGATAACCTTTACATGTCTGTACGGTACTTTTGCTTTCAGAAGGATGTCTGTCGGTTTGTGCAATGCTCCAACCACCTTTCAGAGATGTATGATGGTTATTTTTTTGGATATGGTGGAACAGAATGTGGAGGTATTCATGGATGATTTCTCAGTATTTGAGGATTCTTTTGATTTATGTCTTGATAATTTGATGATGGTTTTGAGAAGATGTGTTGAAACGAACTTGGTATTGAATTGGGAAAAGTGCCATTTCATGGTACAAGAAGGAATAATTCTGGGACCCAAGGTTTCGAAGAAGGGACTTATGGTGGACAGAGCTAAACTAGAGACTATTGAGAATTTTCCGCCACCAACTTCAGTAAAAGGTGTTTGAAGTTTTTTAGGACATGCAGGATTTTACCACAAATTCATTAAAGACTTCTCCAAGATAACAAAACCACTTTGCTGTTTAATAGAGAAGGATGCACAGTTCAAATTTGATGAGGATTTTGTGTCTGTATTTGAGCATTTGAAGATGAGGTTAACTTCAGCACCAGTCATTACAGCACCAAATTGGGACTTGCCCTTCAAATTGATGTGTGATGCCAGTGATTATGGTATGGGGGTTGTTTTGGGTCAGCGAAAGGAATTTTTTTTTCATGTGATATACTATGCCAGCAAGACCCTTACCGATGCGCAGTTGAATTATACCACCATAGAGAAGGAATTATTGGCAGTTGTGTATGCTTTTGACATGTTCTAAGCGTATCTGATTGGTACGCGGGTGATAGTGTACATGGATCATGCGGTAATTCGACACTTAGTTTCAAAGAAGGATGCAAAGCCTCATTTGATCAGATGAATATTACTGTTGCAGGAATTTGATTTAGATATCAAGGACAGAAAGGGAACTGAGATCCAAGTGGTAGACCACTTATCTCGACTAGAGAATCCGGGAAGGGAGGCAGATGATAAGATTATAATTAATGAATCCTTTCTAGATGAACAGTTGTTTGTGGTAAAAGGGGAAGTGCCATGGTTTGTAGAGTACGCGAATTACTTGGTGAGTAAGATGGTAACTTCTGACTTGTTTGGTCATCAAAAAAAGAAATTCTTGCATGATGTTAAGTGGTTTATATGGGATGAACCATATTTGTTCAAACAATGTGCTGATCAAATGATAAGGAGATGTATCCCATATAGTGAGACAGATAGGATTTTGCAGAATAGTCATGCTTCTTTATATGGTGGTCACTACGGTGGAGAGCGAACAACGGCTAGAGTGTTACAAGAAGGATTTTATTGGCCGACAATTTTCAAGGATTCTTACAGTTTCGTCCAGAGATGTGACAGATGTCAAAGAGTCGGGAACATTTCTAAAAGAAATGAATTGCCATTGATCACGATCCTCGAAGTGGATATTTTTGATGTGTGGGGGATAGATTCCATGGGCCCTTTCATTTCTTCATGTGGAAATCTATATATCTTTCTAGCAGTGGATTATGTGTCAAAGTGGGTGGAAGTGGCTGCTCTTCCAACAAATGATGCCAAAGTGGTCCTAAGATTTTTATAGAGGAGTATTTTCACGAGGTTTGGGACTCCAAGGGCTATCATTAGTGATGAAGGCAGTCATTTTTGTAATAAGCAGTTCACAGCTCTGATGACTAAGTATTGGGTGAATCATCGCATTGCTACTGCTTATCATCCTCAAACTAATGGCCAAGAAGAAGTTTCAAATTGTGAAGTCAAGAGAATTCTGGAAAAAGTTGTGAATCCTACAAGAAAGGATTGATCCTTAAAGCTTGATAATGTTGTTTGGGCATATAGGACTGCTTATACAACTCCATTGGGCATGTCACCTTTTTAGCTGGTTTATGGCAAAGCCTGTCACCTTCCTATGGAGCTTGAGTATAAGGCATATTGGGCTATTAGGAAACTCAATTTAGATTTAAAGGCTGCAGGAGAAAAATGCATGCTTCAACTCAATGAGTTGGATGAATTCAGACTTCAGACGTATGAAAACTCAAAGCTATACAAGGAAAAGGTGAAGAAATGGCTTGATCGCAAGATCATAGAGAGAGTATTTGAGCCGGGACAAAGAGTTTTACTGTTTAATTCCAAACTTAAACTTTTTCCTTGGAAGCTCAAATCAAGGTGGTCAGGGCCATTTACAGTGAAGACAATTTTTCCACATGGTACTGTAAAAGTGTTCGACAAGTTCCCGGATAAGCCGTTTAAAGTGAATGGATAGAGGCTAAAGCATTATTTTGGTGGTGAGGTTGGCAGACAAAAAGTAACTTTAATTCTTTCTTCAACATGAAAAGTCAAAGACTGTCAAGCTAACTGACTATAACTTAGCGCTTGATGGGAGGCAACCCATTAGTTCTATCTTTTTCCTCTTATTTATTTTTTTAAATTATCTTTGTGTTAGTTCATTCTCATACTTAGTTGTGATACTTTGATTAGCTTTGCATAAATATTATAGTAGCTGAATATGCATATGATTATGTTTGCGCATAGCATAGAAAGTATGGTGTTAAGATTGTCACTCTTGCTTATTCAGTAATTCATGCTTTGATATTGTTTATTGGTGTTTATACAGGTGTATTGGAATGAATTCATCACTGTTTTGATGTATTGGAGATGCAGATTGGTAGTGCAGGAAGCAGGGTCGCGTGGTCGCGCCTTGAAAAGCTTTGAAAAACCGTGCGCCCGCGTTGCAAGTATGTGCAAAAAGAGTAATCGCGCGCCCGTGGCGTGTCCCCATTCAAAACACGCGCGGCCGCGCCCGACACCAGATTTTGAAAAAAAATATTTGGGTTTTAAAGACGTGTCTTGCCCAATATCTTCCATCATTTGAAATAACCGAGAGCGTATTTCTTTGTTCTCCACAACATGCACGACTCCTCCTTTCCAAACCGTTCCAAATTGAAAGTGTAATGTCTCATCTCTACTGCATGTTATTCGCATCAGTTCTCCTACCCACGTTAAACATCTATACTGATAAAACTAGGGCTTCAGTGGGTTTGTGCAATATAAGTTTGGGGGTTCTCTATGCAGCGAATATATCACTTACGATTATATCAAGCAAGTTTTCTTTTTCTTCATCAGTTTTAAATAGGTCCTAAGCATGCGTACTCTCACACTCCTGAATCATCTTCTGCAAGCAACCAAAACGGTGATAATGTTGATTTTTCTAAGTTTGACAACTTGGATACTCAAGTAGAATACTACCGAATTGTGGGAAAGTCATTTTATGCTGTGGCGAGATTCAAGCCCGTCGCGCAGATGGGCCGATTAATGCAGATGGTTAGGGAAAAGTGTTGGCATGGTGTGTGCTCTACGCCATTGGCTGCACCTATGGCTGTTGTGCGGGAGTTTTATGCAAATATGCGGGAGACAATGAATGGGTTTTCATTTGTTCGTGGGATTCAAGTGGACTACAGACCGAGAGCTATTCGTGGAGTATTCAATTTACCCGACCCTCCAGCTTGACAAACGAATTGGGTGGAGGCAGAACGTTTGGAGACAGACTTGGACATTGTTATAACTGATTTATGTATTCCAGGGACTCAGTGGACATGCACTCGTGGCACTAATTAACCCAAGACCTTTCCGGCATCCACTCTCAACCGCTATGTAAAGGCTTGGAATCTCTTTGTGTGTGCTAAACTCATGCCATCTTCTCACCAGCATGAGATTATAGTGGAACGAGCAATTATATTATGGGGAATTATTGTTGGAAAAGATATCGACGTAGGTCACCTGATTAATTAGAATATGATGAGATATATGCGGGGAAGTACCACGAGAAGTATTCCGCATGCTTTAATAGTGACTCATTTGTGTTCTAAGGCAGGAGTTAGGTGGACGGATGAGCAGTTGCAGTACCCAAGCCAAGACATTATGCATGCTACAATAGCGAGATTTGAAGACTGGCAAGGGGGTACTTTACATCCAAGAGGAAAGGTTTTTATTCTTCATCCCGCATCGTCTACACCATCATCGCAGCCCTCCAAGACGGATGAAGCAGGAACGTCAACCCAAGCCACTGCTGCTACTGGGGATCGACAGCTCCAAAGGTTGGAGCGGAAGGTCGACGCTATGTACGATAATTTTGCAGCGTTTGCTACGGGTTTGATAAGGTCGCTAGCAGAGGCGTTTGCGAAATAGGGGACTATGCTCGAGTGGCCACAATTTGGGACAACCGTGCCATTTCCACCACCGGATTCACCACCTGAAGAGGGTGGTGCAGCTGAGCAGTAGGGTTGTTCTTCTAACCCTATACATTCATTCATTGGGACAATGAATATTTTAAGTTTGGGGGTATTGGGTAGTAGCGTAGTTGCATGTAGTGTTTGCATGTTTGTTTAAATTTTGCATGTTTATGTGTTAGTTAATAATTGCATAAACTTTTTCTATTTTTAGTCATTATTATTTTTGTTAGTATATGTTTAGTTGCAGTATATGTTTAGTTGCATTATATGTTTAGTTGCATGTCTCACATTTCTAGCTTTGTGGAAGTTATGTCTAGCCAATGTTGAAATTGAATTTCGAAGGATTGTTGAGTATAATGGATAACATGAGCTTAGATATAATGTTTTACATGATGTAATTCATGGATGCTGTTTAGATGTTTTCGGTTTGCACTGACGTGTTCACAAATACTTGTAGGCATAAGAGTTATGTGTTGTATTACTTGATAAGAAATGTGGTTTTTAAAAATATAATTGTGTGGAAAATGGACTTAAACTATGAAAACATTGATAATCAAGCTTTGTGGACACATGGGTATGCTTATTAAAAAAAACAACAACTTAGCTAGTCATATTTTGGGGCCTTTGTTACTTGAGTAAGTACGCCCGTAGGGGTGTCTTAACACCTAGCGCCCTAAGGTCTTTTATGTTCTAGGAGTCGTTGGTTGAAAGCTCACTAAGGGGTAGAATTGTTAGCCTAATGGAATGAGGCATTGCATAGTCATGTGAAAAAAATAGCAATAAACATCACAGGAAAGAGCGAAAATTGCCCTCGTAAGTAGAAATAAAGTAGTTTAAACCCATTAATGAACCTTAGTTTGTATTGATATGTTATAGTAGTCTTTGTTGCATTAGTATACATGAATCTTGATTTAGACTGTAATTTTCTGTTTTGAGCAGTTTAGCATGTGTATTCTTTGCTTTAATCAAGTTTTGGTGAACACAAAACACACACACGACATCTTTATAGCATATATGAATTATTTGAGTGTATGATATTATGTCTATAGTTTAGTTTGAATTTTTATTCTTGAATCTGGATAATTCGCTGAGGCATTTTGGACTGGAATTCTATTCTAGCTGGAAAAATGTGAGACTCATTTGCATCGTAATCTAGTTGCATAGCAAGTAGTTTCATTTTCAATGTTTAATGTCGTATGCATTACTTGAGAGCAAGCAATAGTTCAAGTTTGGGGGTATTTGATAAGTAGGTTTTATACCTACTTATTGAATATAAATTAACGAGAATTATGTTCATCTCAAGTAGATTTTAGTATGTTTTTAATTGCATTTTGTGTTTATTTTGCATTACATATAATCAGAACTCCTATGGAATGAAAATGCAGGAAATGGCATAGCTCGGCATTGGTAGGCGGTATGAGACTAGCGAAGTCATGGCATGTGAAACGAGTGTAGATAAAGAACTGAGCAGTGATGGAGGAACAAGCAACAAGCAGCAGAACAACATGAAACATCAGCAGAACACAAGTATGCAGAACACATAAGTCGTGCGGCCATGCTACTGAATAAGCTGGATTTCGCACGCCCGCGCCATCAGCCTGCAGAAGCTAAAATCACATACACTCACGCCCGCGCCCATTTTGTATTAGGACCTCGCGCGGCCGGGCGAATAATCTGAAGCTGTTATTTGACTTAATTTTAAATTTTAAATTTGAAGCGCTTGAGCGTATCTAAACTATTCTGGTTGGTACCAGACATGTTTGTTGTTGGTTTTTATCAGTTTTTCAATAGAGAACTAGGGTTCTATGCTTTGAATTAATTTCAAAGAGGATTTGAAAATACACTTAAGATTTTCTACATCTTCTTTAGAATTCAGTCATTGAATAATAACTCATTTCATTTTGTTGGAAATTGTTGGAGATTTGAACAGCACTTTGGAACATAATCTGCAATTGGGTTTGATCAATTCTATCTTCTCTTTCAATTACTTTATTTATTTTCCATGTGTTACTATAATCCCATAATGGCTTTCGGTTCAGAAATGAACTAAATTCCATCATGGGATTCTAACGGATTTTGATATGTAATCTATAATTAATTGCCTGATTCCTTGATTATTCGTTTATCATTGGAATTTCTGTTATGATTGATTGGATTGCATGAATGTTTGATCACCTTTAATTTTATGTACTTATATGGAATTGAAAAATGACATGTGAGTATGGTTGTAATCATGATAGCATGCGTTTATGAGGCTGAAAAGTTTAGCTTTATATTTCGTGAACCAGATAGAAATATATTATTTCATCGTGTGTAGTAATATAAGAGCTTGGACTTCAATTCAATATTGCTACAATTTCACATAGAAATATAGTGATTTTGGTTTTATTGATGATTACATGATTTCTATTGCATGTGGAGGTTATGTAAGCAGGTCACAATGCATTGAAAAATGGTTATGTCTACTTTTGTGCTCTTGGCTAATTTTTCATGATACATGTAAAATCTTGCATGATGGTAATATTTATATGAAATATGAAATGAAGTTAGAATCCCATTTATTTCCAAATTTGATTTCATTAAAGTAGAATTGTGTTTTTAATTATTAACTGATTTTAGTATTAATTACGATTTAGAATTGTTCGTTTAAGCATACAAAAATAGTTGTACAATTGGTGTATGATAATTTAGTTTTTAAAACCTTTCTCCGTGGATCGATACTTTTCTTACTCTGTGCTACTTGTTGACATGTATGCTTTCATGAGTTAGAGTCCTTTTGTTAAGATTAAAAAGGAGGCAACATATACTACCTTAAATTAAAAAGGAGTCTTATAAGGTAATGTCAAGAGTTGGTCTGTCATATTACTTATTTCAATCCTTTATTTAAGCTGCTAATTTTGAACAAACTTATTCTTTCCTTTATTCATGCTATCTTAGTTTGACTTAGAATGGTTATCTCATATATGTTGGAATATACAAGCTGTTGAGATTTTTTCTTTTCTTAAATTAAGCTATATTTTTAGTTTACTTTGGAAACTTTATAACTGTTGTAGACACTCAAAATTTTGCATTCCTATTACTAACCTTGCAAGAGGGCAAAATCATCTTTTATCTCCCAGAGACAACCTTGGGAGTCAAAATCATCAAATCCAAGCCCTGGAAACAACCCCGGGAGACCAAATCAAACCCAGATGACAACCCTGGGAGATAAAATCCAAACCCCAACAACAACCCCGAGAGCTCAAGTCTAGCCCGTGTGACAACCCCCGGAGATCAAGCCAAAACCAAGAGACAACTCCGGGAGATCAAACTAACCACAAAGATAGCCATGAAGACTGTTAAAAGTCAACAAAAGTCTAATCTCGGAGACAACCTTGAGAACAGATGGGTACATGTAGCGACCCCAAATTCGAGTCCTAAATCACCAAGGATCTGGTGCACTATTTCTATAACTATTGCAGAAGATATAAACATAAATTGTTTATACATTAAACATTATACACTCTCCCCAAGGTCGAGTAACCATAACTTATACACAATTCAATATCCTATCTAACATAAAATGTTATTATACTAAATTACTTTTATAAATCTAGCTGCACACATAGTCCCAAGCTGAGCTTGGCTTTATCTTTTCCTTGTATCGACGTATTCGCCTTAATCTGCAATATTTTATCATGATATAGCAAGGGTGAGCATGAAAGTTGCCCAACAAGTTTAAATTTTATTTAAGGATATATCATGATTGAAAGAGTCTGAATAATAAGATGGCTATAATTCAACAATGTAGTTATGAATTAGCACGAACAAACTTTTGACTGAACAAGTATTAAACATGAACAAATATATCTTAACCGAATGGTAATGAAGGTGATCAGCCTTTCATACCTAACTTATACATACAATATGTACAAAGTACAATTCTATATGGCAATCAGCAATGATTAACCATAAGCATATCTGAATGAAACAACTCTTAGTAGAGTTAAGAAAAACTTGCATGTTCCGTTGATTACCGCTACGAAATATAACTTAGCTTTATCTGAAGACCTAATATAGATAATACCAATCTCCAAATATAAGAATAATATCATCACACTATAATATTGTTATATATATATATATATATATATATACATAGAATAACTTAAACACATAACACATAACTCTATCAGTCTATACAACACATAAGACTTAACATCAAGTCAGACTAGTTAAGTCCGAGTTGAATCTGACAAAATTCTAACATCCCAACGGTCTAGTCGGACATTTATCGAGTTTAAGTTTAATTAAACTCTGGCTAAACACTTAACAATATCTTAGACAATTTTCTAAGCAATCAAAATAATTTTCATAGACTTGTAATAATTTTCAAATAATTAATATCGTTTATCAAAATTTTTCAATCACTTATATCGTATTTAAATGAATTAAATACCACATAATTCCTTAATCATTAATATTTATTTAATATTAAATATTAATGAAAATCATAACAAAATATTATTATATATTTATAATATCACAAAGTATGTTTAATACTTTAAAATCATATTTATATGATTTTTAAACACTTAAATTCATTATCCGATAACGATATTAATATTGAAATATTAATATTTTCATGAAAAAATATCAAAAGTTATATTTTATAACTTAAAATATTTTTATAACACTTAAATTATTTTCATATAATTTTAAAGCATTAATTCTATTTTTCCATAATTTATTTAATACATTTATTAAATAAATAAACTACCATTAATAATAATTTATTAATAAAATTCATCACTAAATATCAAAAGTCATTTAAAATAACCTAAAATATTTTCTTATACCATAATATAATTTTAAATGATTTTTCAAGTATTAAAATCAGTTTTAAATAATTTATTTAATATTATAATTAAATAAATTAAATACCACTTATATTCCAAAAATATTAAATATTTATGAAATATAATTAAAATAATTAAAAACTAATTTTTGGACTTTAAAATATTTTTTAATAATTTATTATGTATTTTTAATAATTAAAAACCATTTAATACTAATTATTTAATAAAATTACTAAATTTATAATTAATCTATCGCTAAAGGGCCCTATAGTGATAGTACTGGCATGCCATAGTGTTCTTGAAATGCCTGCCAATGCTTAGATGTGTTCAAAGTTAGTGGGTTTGACCGGTTCTAATTTCTTGGTTATAACGTTTAAGCACTTTCTAAGACATTGATGATGTAGTATGCATGTAATATTGTAACTTTAATTAAGTTTCATGACCATAACATATCATATCTAAACTCTCAAAAGTGTTGTCAGACATGTTCTTCAATTTCTGGGTTTTCTAGAATTGAAGAATAGTCTTAGGTGCCTACTTTGAAGGTTCATAATTTCCAGTCTGAATCTAGTTTGTGTGATGTAAAGATTCACAATTGAAGTAGAGATGTCAGTGAACAACTCTTTATCATCATATCATAATAACATAAACACATGAGTGAGATCTGGCATGGTCAAACCATGTCAGAAATTTGTTCTTCACGATTTCTGGGTTTTCCAGAATTCGTTTAAGGCAGTTGGTAAACCCTACTTTGACCATGATTATCTATGCTTCTATTACGTATATGGGTGGTCTAAAAGCTTTAGTGTGTAGTTAGCATGCCAGGCTACAAGTATATAACAACAACATGGTCTAAATATCAAACATGTGCAAGATCAGAAGCTTAGAAAATCCTTGTCAGAGATTCTAGAAATCTGGGAATTTTCTAGGTTTTCCAGAAACAGTTTTCGTGCTCGGCCAACGCACTTTTACCTTTAATAACTTTTAATCCATACATGATCTGGGCTTGATTCAAGTTCCAGATCGAAGACCTTACAACATACTATAAGTACAAACATTTAAAAAACCAAAACTATAAACAGGTAAAGATCTATGGGGTCTGACATTCGATTGTCAGACCACATTTATCCAGTTTTCCAGATTTTTGAAATTTTTAATTTCGAGCATCTAGATGATTTGGATCCATGTTCTAGCAACCCAGATCATCAAATGACACCCATTTAACACATATCTAAACAACAAACAACAACATTAACACAAATTTTTAACGATTTCTAGAATTAGGGTTTATACCTCTATTATGCTTCCCTACTTGATTTATGATCCATGATCTTGATCCTGGCTTGCTAATGATCACACTAATGACTGATTCACTTAATATTTTCGTGGCTAAGTAGAGAGAAAAGTGTGGTTGAGTGTAAGGATGCAAATGAGCTTGGTTTGACGACTTTCCCTCTCTTTGATCTATATAAAATGATAAAATGCAATGGCTGATCATGTGATCAGTTGTTGGCTGATTAAAGTTGCTTTCTAGACCACAAGGCTAGCCTAGGGTTGGTCACCAACTCCATACTAGGGCTAGATCTATACTCCACCTTATTAAAATAATAAAAAGGCTAGTTTGGTAATTTGGCTTATAAAGTGAATGGCAATTTGGTAACTTCTCACAATCATTAGGTTTCAACCCTTAGGGTTTGACCCTTAGGGTTTAACCTTAAGATTACACAAATTTATATTCTAGGCTTTTCTAATTAAGTTCTAAAAATAGAAAATTAAGATTTCTAAATTATAATTAGGATTTTTTAATTAGATTAACATTTCCTAATCACATTCAAGCTTGCCAATTAATGTTAATATTTCCTTAATTAAAATTGCTAATTTAGCATTTAGGTCCCATAATTGTACATTAGGGTTTCTAGTTGGACAATTAAGGTTTTCTAATAATCAATTAGGGTTATTCCTAATTAAATAAATAACATAAAAACTGTATACTTATCTTCATGCTTTCTAATTAGGGTTTCAGATTCCCAGAACTGAAATTAGGGTTTCCATAGCCGGTAATAGGGTTTCTTATCAATCGTTAGGGTTTTCTAACTGAACGTCAAGGTTCTAAAATATTATTAGAGTTTATGACTGATATAGTTTATTCGGTCAACTCTTGACCCTTAACCACATACTGTACACACATATGACCATATACGCAAATACTCTTAACACTGTAAACTTTCAAATATTTTTAAATTCACAAAATTCATTCCTAAAAATGTTAAATACATACACTTATTTTCTGTCTAGGTTTATTATTTAACCTCCATTCAATCTTTTAAGATTTTATTAAATAGTCTAAATTTTCGGGTTGTCACATTCACCCCTTCTTCTAAGAATTTTGTCCCCGAAATTCAACTTACACTTTACACCATAATGCTTATACCATTCACACAGATAATTACATTCTACCCAATACACCACTCACAAGAGTAAATTTTTTTGAATTGTGCTAAGGAGTCATATAGACTATTTGTCTGTCATTTTCACAAAGGTTTTATGAAAATTCATCCGCAAACCGTCATAACTTACGGACACAAATGGTGATTAGCCCGATATGCCCTGTACTGGCCAAGTACAGTTGGTTGGAACAAGTTTTCCCCGTTCCTTCTATCCCATCCGCCTTAGGCTCACAAAATTTCTTACCTTAGTCTTATTGGATTACACACCAAAATAATTTGGTTTGGGAAATTTCTTTCAATGAACACTTAGGGTTTTATAAACATTGGTCTAGCTGAATCGAATAGCATAGGCTCATATCAATAATCCAATTCTATCGAATTATTTACGTGTAGCCAATCCCCGTTGGCAAATTAAATTCTTGAAAATATTTTTGGAGAATGACGTTATGATGCCGTACTGTATTAACAGTCCGTTTGAGGATGTCGTCATTGTATGACTTCGTCATAACATATCATACAATAGTGGAACAATGATTTTTAGATCGAATTCACACTATGTATTCCTGTATTTATAACTCGAACACCTTTTTATCATCTCTACACTAGGTTACATGGTACATGAGTGATAAAAAAAAATATTTTGATATTTCAAATCATTTGCATCTAGCCGAAATAAGTAGCATAGACTATACTTTAAACCGTTCCAAAAATGATTACGAGTCTACAAATTTATTTATTTTTTTAAAAGCACATATTGCGTATTTAGCTTGATGTCAAAATTTCGAAGTCTAGGATGGCTATGAGTTTTGGAAAACTTATATCTCCACTAATAATCATTTTCCTAAACAGTCTATTTATTCCTATTATCCTCAATACTCCATTCACACTTAGTTTTACCCAGTTCATCAAACTTACCACACTTATGAGTTCAGGAACTTTCTACAATCATATGAGTTTAAGAACTTATCCTAGTCAGACCTTTAACGTCCATTCGCTGAGGGGTTCATAAACATTTCATATAATTATGAGTCACGAACATAACATAAGTATGAGTTTTAAGAACTCGTACTTAACCTTATATCCTCTATCTATAACCTATCTAACTGTTATACAAATGAGAAAGGAATCACCCTCTCAACACGTATATAGCAAACAACGCGACACAAACATTTCAATGATTATCAGTGTCAAAAACTAAGTGGTTTTTACACCAAGTACAATTCCCACATACAAGGAATCATACTGACTCAATTGCCATACGAAGAGTTGTGGCCTAAAATAGGTACACGACCCATTCTCGTGTCGCCAGATATCACTCTATAAAAATCAAATACAAACTTCATTTATATGTTGTTGAACTAGTAAGTGCGAGTACGACAACACATAAGCTGTGAGTTTTAATATAATATTGTCTCGTAGACAGTATCCAAACTCAAATTATTACAATGACATATAAAATACAGCAGCAAATATTTTAAGACCCCAAAGAAGAACGAGAAGATTACTATCATATTCATTCTAATGAGGTGCACTTTTGACGCTTTCAATGTCGGGTTCTCATCACCTTATTGTTGTTCGCCAAAATCAATTATTAAGTGACGTATAAAATACGACACACGCATCTTAGGTCCTCAATACAATTATCTGTTGCATGTCATACCATTTTATAATATATTGAGAAATTTCGACAGCCTCGGACCATCACACTATTTCCCTGTTATCCCCCCTCGACCCTGCTACACTCTTATTACCTGAAAGGAATTGTGAAGCAAAGGGTGACCACAAATAGCCCAGTAAAGAATATCATGACTAAAGACAATTAAATTATCAATAGCCTTCGTCAATAATAAATCAGAGATTTAGAACATATGGTAGATGATAAAACTTTTCAACCATAGTTGCAGCGGAACAAGCAATCCATTAGAAGAGTCAAATAGACCATCAGGTCTATTATTTTCTCCATGTTAAAAGTCCACCAATAATGTTTTATCCCTGTAACATCAATCAACAATTCCTGTCCACAATCATATGAATAACTCATAATCATAATTGTGATTCTAAATTCCTCTTCGCACCCAGGACGAAGATAATTTTCATCACCTGTCTCTACCTGAAACATAAAAAATAATGGTTATACCAAATCATAATTCTTGTTCATAATCATACTAATAAATTCATTTTTCCACTACGGGCCAAAGATATTCATTAACAATTCATCTTTTCTCTACAGGCCAAAGACATACAATTGTATTATAGAAGAGTCAAGTAGAGCATGATATCTACTATCTTCTACGAATTAAAAGTGTATTATCAATATGTTATCGCTGAGACTCAGCTTAATAATTAATCCACATCATCGAATCATCCCTGTACTATGGCCAATGATATTCATTAGTATTACGACCACGAATTATCCATGCACTGCGGGCCAAGGATATTCGTGTTTTCAATTACGGTCATGATTATATCGAATAATCCCTGGTCATAATCATACCAAGTCCATCTATGCACTACGGGCTAAAGATGACTTTTACCACATCATTTGTAACATTACGGTCATGATTATACTGAATAATCCCTAGTCATAATCATACCAAGTCTATCTATGCATGTAAGCCACAGATGACTTTCAACACAATATAAGCATGATGATCATGATAATGATATAAAGAATCAATTAAATGAGATAAATGATAAATATTAAACATTTATAATATAATTTATCCAGGGTTCAAGAATATCCCAATTTTATCAATCACTTAATAATCTCATAATCTAATCTCATTAATATTATAACAATATTTTAATCATTCTTAAACCTATAAACAATTTATTTTAATTGTTTACACTTTACCTAATAATGCATTTAATCATTCAAAAATGCCATACTCATAAGATTTCATCACCAATAATCAAATCCCTCATCAAAAATTTGCATATACCTTATATAGGATTTTCAAGCCATAAAATCCTATTTACCAATTTTTCAACTTCACATAACATGTTTAACTCATATGTTCGTAACTAAACCATTTTCATGAAAAATTTCCAAATCAACTTATTATTTTTCTATCCTTTGTCCAAATATTTATACATATATTTCATACACAACGAGTATTTTTTTTATAATTTTTCAACTCCCTTAAGTATTTTTCAAAAATCAATTTCTAATTAATTCCTTAAGAAATTAGCTACCTCAAGTTTAACTCCAAAAATTTCCAAATCTTGGCAGGATCTTACACATGTTAACGTGAGCTTCCAGTTTAAATTTCATGGTCATCGGAGTTATAGAACTCCGGTTAGAATGTTTTTCGTCGGAAAAACCTAAATATTGAAATAGTCATAACTTGCTCATTTTAAGTCGGAATGAGTTCATTTTTGGACAGGAGGTACTTTATACCATATATTTCCATGTCCCAAAAGGCCGGAATTTTTCTCACAAATTAAGTGGCCAAAATAGCCCTTACAAAATTTTGGGCAGTAGTTTTTTCTCCTTTTTCACTTTTTCGTGCTTTGTTAAAAATAGTCCATACAAAAATCTACAACTCCTCTTTCAGTGATTCCACTTGGAGATGTTAGAAAACTTATCATAATATCCTCCCAAATTTTTCCAGAATTTTTGAATGGCCGAAAAATTACGAAACTGCAAATGAATTTTAACCCGCCATGCAGTAATCCACGTAAACAGATCATTTCCATAATTTAATAAGGAATGAATACGAAGGTTCATTAACTATGCATGTGGTAGTCCACACAAACAGGTTATTACAATAGAATAATAGATAATGGAACCAGGTCATGCATAAACGCATAGACAGGATATTCC
Source organism: Panax quinquefolius (assembly GCA_020205615.1). Taxonomy (NCBI): domain Eukaryota; kingdom Viridiplantae; phylum Streptophyta; class Magnoliopsida; order Apiales; family Araliaceae; genus Panax; species Panax quinquefolius. The sequence goes on from CM035153.1 coordinate 116,197,612, forward strand.
GATAGAATAATAAAGAATGGAATAATAGAATACTTCACCAGGCATGCGATAGACCGCACAGACAGATTATTCCAATAGAATAATAAATAATGGAACCAGGTCATGCGTAAACGCACAGACAGGATATTCCAACAGAACAATAAAGAATGGAATAAGAGAAGAATTACACCATATATGCGGTACTTCGCATAGATAGGTTATTCCAACAGAATAATAAATAGTGGAACCAGGTCATGCGTAATACGCACAGACATGATATTCCAACTAAATAATAAAGAATGTAATAACAGAAGAATTTCACCATGTATGCGGTACTTCGCATAGACAGATTATTCCAACATAATAATAAGGAATGGAATAACAATAGCTCTTTTCATGAAAATGAAAGAAATAATACCCCTTACCTTAGAATAAAGATGGATACTAGAATAGAGAGGTAGCAGACTTCTCTTCTTCTTTCTCTCTATAATTTCTCTCTATAATAATTGCTCTATAGCTTTAGTGAATTGGTGAGAAATGGAGGAAGAATGTGCTTCTATTTATAGAAAAATATAGTTTTGATAATTGCACGTTTTGGGGCTCAAAAAATTACAGTACAATACCTCCAACTTTTCTTTCATTTTTAATTTAGTCCTGCAAGTATTATCAAATTTGCACCACCTCTCCTAATACTAAATAATGTGAATCAATAGTTCAATCATGTGATTCAATAGTTATAATCATGTGAAAATACGAATAACAGTATAGTACCTCCATCTATACCTCCATCTTTAACTTAGTCATGCAAGTATTATCAATCTTGCACCAACTCCCCTAATAATACAAGAATGTGAATCAATAGTACACACATGTGAACAAATAGTTATAATCATGTGAATCAATAGTAATTAATTGCTCATTTATCCGATTAATTACCCGATTGGTCAATATAACCTCCAGACATAAATTATTATCGAAATAAATGTCGATTTCCACTAACACTAATAATTCCTACACAATGAAACTATTTTTCTCAAAATTTTTATTTTTGAAATTTCAAAGTTTGACTTTTTCTGAAAAAAGTCAATTGTTGACTTTTTTTGACCAAAAAGTCAACCCCAATAAATTTTGTGTTTATAGTCTATTTCTACTAATTTCATCGTTCCAGACTCAAATATCACATCCGCGTCTCCAAATTCAACTCCGAACTCAAATTCTATTTTTAATAACATTCATCATTAATATTATAACTCACAATATTTAACAACCAGGTCGTTCCCAGGAAAGAGGGGGCTTTCCGATAAGGATTTCTCCTTCTTGGCGCGCAATTAGATGACCAAACCTCTCATTGACAGAACTTCTAGATATTGTAAATATTGCAATATAATAATATAAATAAAGTCGTCTCAATTATTGATTTAATAATATAGCATATTATATAGATGATACTGTGACAATAATCGAATCAATAATATGAGAGATATGATGCAACAATTATTGTAGCAATAATTGAGTATAACTGAGTGACTTCTCACATAAGCATCAAAAATCAATACCGTGTGCTACTATGCAACCACGCGTATTACTGTACTTTTACTACCGGTTATTTTATGACAACTTGCTTACTTTGAAAAATTTTCAAATATGACCCTTAACTTTAAACTTTTATCAATTTAACTATTTACCAAAATAGAAAAATTGAATATTTTTATTTCATAAAATTCGAGGTCTCACAATCTCCCCACCTTATGAAATTTTTCCCTCAAAATTTACGTACCTGGTAGTTCGAAGAGATGAGAATACCTTGCTTTCTTTTCGGATTGTACCTTCCCGGTTATATCCTGTGTATCATGATTTTTTTCCATTGCTCATCTCCTGTATTTCAGATATCATTTTAGAATATATCTTCAAAACAAAGGTCAATTGACATATCACAAATTGTCAACTTATCAAGGAAAATTTTTGGCTTAGTTAACTCACACACTAGCGAAGTATATTACTCGTTTCTCCCCTCCTCGTTCTAGACTCATATCTCCGCCAGCGACCATATCCCTAAGCTCTGATACCATTTGTGACACCCCCAAAATAGGTCCACCCGACCCATTCTGAGTCACCAGATATCACTCAATAAAAATTAAATACAAACTTCATTTATACAACTATTGAACAGTCATGCAGAGTACGACAACACATAAGCTATGAGTTTTAATACAATATTGTCTCGTAGACAGTATCCAAACACAAATTGTTACAATGCCGTATAAAATACAACAGCAAATATTTTAAGACCCCAAAGAAGAACGAGAAGATTACTATCATATTCATTCTAATGAGGTGCACTTTTTACGCTTTCAATGTTGGGTTCTCATCACCCTATTGTTGTTCGCCAAAATTAATTATTAAGTGACTTATAAAATATGACACACGCATCTTAGGTCCTCAATACAATTATCTGTTGCATGTTATGCCGTTTTATAATATATTGAGAAACTTCGACAACCTCAGACCATCACACTATTTCCCTGTTATCCCCCCTCGACCCAGCTACACTCTTATTACCTGAAAGGAATTGTGAAGCAAAGGGTGACCACAAATAGCCCAGTAAAGAATATCATGACTAAAGATAATTAAATTATCAATAGCCTTCGTCAATAATAAATCAGAGATTTAGAACATATGGTAGATGATAAAACTTTTCAACCATAGTTGCAGCGGAACGAGCAATCCATTAGAAGAGTCAAATAGACCATCAGGTCTATTATTTTCTCCATGTTAAAAGTCCACCAATAATGTTTTATCCCTGTAACATCAATCAACAATTCATGTCCACAATCATATGAATAACTCATAATCATAATTGTGATTCTAAATTCCTCTTCACACCGAGGACGAAGATAATTTTCATCACCTGTCTCTACCTGAAACATAAAAAATAATGGTTATACCAAATCACAATTCTTGTTCATAATCATACTAATAAATTCATTTTTCCACTACGGGCCAAAGATATTCATTAACAATTCATCTTTGCTCTACAGGCCAAAAACATACAATTGTATTATAGAAGAGTCAAGTAGAGCATGATATCTACTATCTTCTACGAATTAAAAGTGTATTATCAATATGTTATCGCTGAGACTCAGCTTAATAATTAATCCACATCATCGAATCATCCCTGTACTACGGCCAAGGATATTCATTAGTATTATGACCACGAATTATCCATGCACTACGGGCCAAGGATATTCGTGTTTTCAATTACGGTCATGATTATACCGAATAATCCCTGGTCAGAATCATACCAAGTCCATCTATGCACTACGGGCCAAAGATGACTTTTACCACATCATTTGTAACATTACGGTCATGATTATACCGAATAATCCTTAGTCATAATCATACCAAGTCCATCTATGCACATAAGCCACAGATGACTTTCAACACAGTATAAGCATGAGGATCATGACAATGATATAAAGAATCAATCAAATGAGATAAAGGATAAATATTTAACATTTATAATATAATTTATCCAAGGTTCAAGAATATCCCAATGTTATTAATCACTTAATAATCTCATAATCTAATATCATTAATATTATAACAATATTTTAATCATTTCTTAAACTTATAAACAATTTATTTTAATTGTTTACACTTTATCAAATAATGCATTTAATCATTCAAAAATGTCATACTCATAAGATTTCATCACCAATGATCCAATCCCTCATCAAAAATCTGCATATACCTTATATAGGATTTTCAAGCCATAAAATCCTATTTTCTAATTTTTCAACTTCACATAACATGTTTAACTCATATGTTCGTAACTAAACCATTTTAGTGAAAAATTACCAAATCAACTTATTATTTTTTATCATTTGTCCAAACATATATACATATATTTCATATACATCAAAGTATTTTTTATAATTTTTCAACTCCATAAGTATTTTTCAAAAATCAATTTCTAATTAATTCCTTAAGAAATTAGCTACCTCAAGTTTAAC